>JAWRVZ010000495.1:0-207808 GCA_037043235.1 Rhodeus uyekii
CAGCTCTTGTAGTCAGACATTTAAAGAGAATACCCCAACGCTTCTCTGTGCGTCTTCCGATTTTGACTAGCAAAGGTCCAAAGCAATCCACTCCAAAAGAATGGAAGGCAGGTTTGTAAAGACGAAGGCGAGCAGAGGGTAGATCAGCCATCTTAGGGATTGTCGGCTTGGCCCTCCATCGTTGACATTCTGGGCAGTTATGTTGAAACCGGTGAACAGCTTTGCGACCACGCAGAATAAAGTAGTATCGCCGTATTTCTGCAAACAGACGTTCCGGTCCAGAATGATGTAACTGATTATCATAATGGTGAATGATTAAGCGGGTGACTGGGTGATTAGGATCTAGGACCAAAGGATGTAAAACAAAGTCCTCAGAACCCGTAACTCTCCTCAAACGACCTCCTACCCTAATCACACCACTGACCGGATCCATTTCAGGGGCTAGGGTAATTAGTCGACTTCCAGACCTGAGCGACTTTCCAGTCTCTAGAAGTTTGTAATCCTCAGGGAAGGATTCCTGCTGTACCTGTTTGATGATATGGAGCTCAGCCTGGCGGTAATCCTCAGCCTGTGGAGAAGTTCCGGGAGCAAGGGTAGCTCTGATTCCTTTGGCAGTGAAGTCCAAGAGTTCCTGCCAGGTGTTATAGTTACGTCCAGTGTTGTCAGAAGAAGAGGATAAGGTACTGCTTCCACAGAATACAGATTTCCGTAGTTCAACCTGGTTTTCCTGGGACTCAGTCTGAGGTATTACTGGCCCTTCCTTGGGATCCTGGAGAAGAAAAGACGGTCCTTGACACCATCGGTTTGGTGCTGTAAGATATTGAAGTGGTTTCCCTTTTGTGAGGTCGTCAGCGGGGTTGTCAGCAGAATTAACATAATACCAAGAACACTTTTCCGTCAGCTCCTGGATCTCAGCAATCCTGTTTCCCACAAAGACCTTGTAGCGACAAGACTCTGAATTCAGCCACTGGAGGACAGTGGTAGAGTCTGTCCACAAGGAAGTAGACTTGATGCTTAAGGTCAATTCGTTGTGAAGCAACTTTGCCAACTGGGCTGCGACTAGACTTCCACAGAGTTCCAATCTGGGAATAGAGTGGGCTCTTTTAGGAGTAACACGAGAGCGTGCTATAATGAATGACAGGTAAGTTTGACCGTCCTGGTCGGTAGTTCGGAGGTAAGCCACCGCTCCATAGGCTTGTTCAGAGGCATCTGAAAAGATATGTACCTCATGTGTTGCTCCACCCCTGTCCACCTCTGGAGGAATGTAAGGCCGTGGAATGGTGATACAAGGAAGGTAACGCAGTTCCTCCTCCCACGCCTTCCAAAACTGGAGGAGTTCAGGTGGCAGGTTGGGGTCACCCCACTCTCTCTGTTTGTTCCACAACTGCTTGATAATGACCGTTGCACGAGTCGTATAAGGTAAAAGCCATCCCAGAGGGTCATACTGTGTAGCAAGAACCTTATAGATATTCCACAAAGTGGGTGTGTTATATATCACAGGTCGGTGTTTGTAGGACAATGTGCAGACCCAGCGTAGACTCAGGCATGTCAGAGTTCTCTTGTGTCAACCACAGTTCCACACTTGCAGCTTGGGCACTACTTGGCAGGTGGCTCAGTACACTAGGATCGTTGCAGGCCCACTGGCGAATGTCAAATCCAGCTCCAGAAAGGATACACCGTAGTCGATCGATCAGGCTTCGTGCTGCATCAGCAGTAGGTAGGCTCTGCAGGCAGTTATCGACATAGAAACACTTTTCCACTGAAAACCGGATTGCCTCATCCGTCTGGGGGTGTTGCCGTACTTGCCGTTGTAGTGCATAGGTGGCACAGCATGGACAAGAGCCTCCTTATCTTGTTTGGAACGAGTGACCTCTTTACCCTCCGACTGCGGAACCATATCTGACTGCCATAGTTGTTGAACGTTTTGGAAAAGTTCATCCTGAATTGGAGCCACAGAGGTTAGCAGACATTGCCTTGTAGCAGAAGGCCAACTCAAGGAAGGTATAGGGCCCTGGAGAGTCCATCCTAGACGCGTATGAACTGCAGCTGGTGCACCTGGGCCGCCCCATCGAATAGGCTTTGTAGGATTGATGAGGTGAGGTTGATCAGAACCGATAAGAAGTTAAGGTTGGACTTCATTAAGTGGATGGATTGGAAGACCACGTAGATGTCTGTACTTCTGTTGTAGTTGTTCTAGAGGGTAAGACTGGCGTGACAGGTTGAGACGGTCTGCAGTAAAGGCATGATCGATCTTAAAACTGACTTGAGGTTTACAGAAGGGAGAGATCTGGAAGGATATGGAGGAACCATGAAGGACTTGAATGTCATCTCTTACAGTCCGCAATGGAAGATATTCAGAAACACCCTGGATGCCCAAGGCCTGAACTGCAGTAGAGAGCAGAATAGTTCTCTCTGAACCATCATCAAGAAGAGCGAAGGTGTCTAAGGTGCGATCTTCATAATGCAGATTTACAGGAACCACTTTGAGCATAACTCGGCCTCCGACAGATGGTTTATCCAAAAAGAACCTATCTGAAGAAGAATTGGTCAGGCAGCTTTTCTCAGAGTTAGCTGAATCATCCTTCTTCGATGTACTGACATTCACCTCATGAAGAGGGCGGAGATGGATGCCTTGGCAGATGTTACTGGGTTTTTTCAGATCACACCGAGCGGCATGGTGAGCTCTGGCACAACGCCAACAACGGTTGTTCCTACGAATCCAGGTCCTGACCTGGTCGGAGGTAAGCTTAGCAAAGGATTAACACTGGCTCAGGTAATGTTCAATCTTATCACAGAAGGGACAATAGCGTTTCCCTTGGCTTCCCTTGGAAGGCTTGGTCGGTGGAACAGGACCTTTCCAATGAACAGGACTCTGGGATTCTCCAACACCATGCAAGATTGTCACCGTTCTCTTTCCAAAGCCTGCCTTGGAGTGTGATACTTTGGAGGGCAGTTCAGCATCATAGCTGTGGCACAATGTTTCGTAACGGAGCCAATTTGAAAGGTAAACCAGATTAGGAGTGGTGCCGTGTTGTCGGAACATATGACGACGAAACTCAGCACGCTGCTCTGGGGATAGCTTGCTCAGAAGGCGTGCGACATGAGACCCACAACTCAGTTCCAGCTCACCATCACGTCCTAGGGTTCTTAATAGGCCTACTAGTGACTGCACCTGGAGAGAGAACCTCTGGAAGCCAGAGATATCACCTCGCTTGATGTCAGGACTCTCCAGAACAATAGTGATCCTCCTTAAGGCTAGCTGATGTGGTTGACCAAATTTCTCATGGAGTGCAGCCATTGTATCAGTAAATGGGGTAGGGGAGTTCAAATAGGCATCTGCGATCATTGTAGCCTCCTCAAACTTAAGGTGATCAACTAATATCTGGTATTTGAAAAGTTCAGTCCCATCTGGGGGAAATAGGTTTTCCAAAGCTTTCTGGAGTCGGGCGAATTCTCCTGGGTCAGGCCGACTGAATTTAGGGATCATAGGGGTAGGTCCTCGGTACACAAATTCAGAACCACCATGAGGTGCTACAGGTCGTAGATTGGGGTCTGTCTTTAGTGTTATGGCTGGAGGACACGAATAAGCAGGCACCGATCTGAATATTGGTGAGTTAGGCACTCCCGTGCGGTTGGCAGAGAAGGGTATGGCAGCAGGTGTTAGCAACTCTAGCAGCTCTTTAGGGGTAGGAGGGGGAGGAAGTCCATAATCAGCAGGAGCATAATGCTGAGGAGGGCGTGATTGAGAGACTGTGGCAACAAAGGGATCCTTTTTAGCCCCGAGCTTAACAGGTTGATAAGTCGTGGCACCGTCATCTAGCGCAAGGTCACTCACCCGTGTTCTCAGGTCAACATCGGGCTCAGGCCATGGCGGGGGAGGACATTCAGCAAAGTTTCCATCTTCTGCTAAGGTCGTGGATGCAAACTGCTTTGCCCAGGGGCTGGATAACTGGTCTATAATGGATAACTGGGGAGAGGATCTGGTCTCTAGCTTGATTGAGGTCAGCTCTAAGGCCCTGAGCCACTTGAACTAATTCTCTGACTTCTGCATGGACTTCTCTCAACTCTTTTAAGTCTTTCTGGAAAGCCTGATGGGTTTGCATTAGGTGTGCATGCTCACTGCGCAGATTATGTAATTCACTGTTGTGTGCAGAGGCAGGAAAGTCAGCAGCTGGAGGCAAAGAGAAGGAATGCCGAGGAGATACAGCATTAGGTGGATGCTTATGATTCAGAGACATGACATGTGAGCCATCAGAATAGACTAGGTCACCACCAGGATGAGTGGTGTAAGTCTGGAAGGAGGGGGGAAATGTCCGATGTACAGGTGCCTCCCAGCTCTGTGGAACATCATGCTCAGTGGCAGGTCGGCCTCGAGGATATGGTACCTCATACTGCTGCAGGTAAGCTGGAGGACGAGTATGGCGCTTAGGGCGAGAAGCACCAGTAATCTCCTCATCAGAGTCCATAATGTCAGAAGGGAATACTCAATCCGGCTCGAAGTACCAATTTTGTTGGAGAGACTTTTGGACTGTCAAGGTTTATAATAGTTGAGTAAACCCCCCTGGGTGCCGGTCAGAGCACAAAGAATGAGGAGACAGGTGATCACTTAACACAATGTATTGATGTTGGATGGATGAGGTACAGATAATGTCAGGGATGTACATATAGTATCCTTGGTCATGCATCTGTATAGGAGTGTAGGATATTCGGTATTAAACGGCTTTCCGACCAACAGTTTGTAACCGATCACGCAGATCACGGCAGCTCAACTGGCTCTGCTGCGCACCACCACAATATTGCCATGACGCGGTTTCATAATAAAAGTCCCTATGAAATGAGCCTTTAATACACCTGTCCTATTAACAATCACATTGTTAGTCTTTTCAGCTGTGTCTAATTCCCTCATTCTACCCTTGTGTATTTAAACCCGGTGTTTCCTTCAGTCCCTGTCGTTACTTGTCAGTGTTAGGTTGTGTTTCGGCTCATTCCTGTTCTCCGTGTTCTTCTCTTGACATTTTGCATATGCTTTTTTTTGGTATATTTTTTAAGTATTTATTTTGAGTTTGTATTATTAAAGCCAGTTTTAATTGTTTCTTGTGCCTCGTGCTTTTCCTCATCCCTACAACTGTGACACCCACACAAACAGAGCAACATATAACACATCCAAAATAAACTGAAACTGAACTGAACATATATAAAAGTGATAGTGGTGATGAGAATGAGTGAACATAGTTAGTATCCATGACAACAGATTTTGGCTTTAGGAAGCATTTGTTTGCTCAGACAAATGTCTAGGCCGACAAGCAATAACAATAGTTTTGACTAAAAATGTAAAATTATACAAAAAAACAACAACAAATTAATCAAGTAAATATATATATTTTTTAATGGCAAATTCAAATTTAATTAATCAAGTAAATATATATATTTTTTAATGGCAAATTCAAATTCAATTCATGTTTTTAATAGTTTATAATAAAGTATTATATATATTATATAAAGTATTGTATCAAACAGTTGAAGATTGTGACAATGATAGTATAGAGAAAGAATGACCCAAAAGAAGAAAGATATTTGAATAATGAAAGGAGAGGTAGAAGAGAAAAAGCAGAAGTGACGAGCAAAATAAGAACAACGAATATTTATGCAGGAAACTCACACCTAAACTTGTGTTTTGGTCTGATAAAAAAAGGTCAAACAGACTTACATAGTTGAGAAATCGGTGTGACCGGTCAAATGTTAAAGATAGATGAAAGTAGATATGCGGTTTTGACTGTTTTAGAATATCATATCTTGTCGTAATACAAGTTTTTGGAAAAGAACACCTTGTACACTCACCTAAAGGATTTTTAGGAACACCAAAACTACAGGGAGTGCAGAATTATTAGGCAAGTTGTATTTTTGAGGATTAATTTTATTATTGAACAACAACTATGTTATCACTGAACACAAAAAACTCATTAATATCAAAGCTGAATATTTTTGTATCAATATTTTAAGTAGTTTTTAGTTTTAGCTATTTTAGGGGGATATCTGTGTGTGCAGGTGACTATTACTGTGCATAATTATTAGGCAGCTTAACAAAAAACAAATTTATACCCATTTCAATTATTTATTTTTACCAGTGAAACCAATATAACATCTCAACATTCACAAATATACATTTCTGACATTCAAAAACCAAACAAAAACAAATCAGTGACCAATATAGCCACCTTTCTTTGCAAGGACACTCAAAAGCCTGCCATCCATGGATTCTGTCAGTGTTTTGATCTGTTCACCATCAACATTGCGTGCAGCAGCAACCACAGCCTCCCAGACACTGTTCAGAGAGGTGTACTGTTTTCCCTCCTTGTAAATCGTACATTTGATGATGGACCACAGGTTCTCAATGGGGTTCAGATCAGGTGAACAAGGAGGCCATATCATTAGATTTTCTTCTTTTATACCCTTTCTTGCCAGCCACGCTGTGGAGTACTTGGACGCGTGTGATGGAGCATTGTCCTGCATGAAAATCATGTTTTTCTTGAAGGATGCAGACTTCTTCCTGTACCACTGCTTGAAGAAGGTGTCTTCCAGAAACTGGCAGTAGGACTGGGAGTTGAGCTTGTCTCCATCCTCACCCCAAAAAGGCCCCACAAGCTCATCTTTGATGATACCAGCCCAAACCAGTACTCCACCTCCACCTTGTTGGCGTCTGAGTCGGACTGGAGCTCTCTTCCCTTTACCAATCCAGCCACGGGCCCATCAAGACTCACTCTCATTTCATCAGTCCATAAAACCTTAGAAAAATCAGTCTTGAGATATTTCTTGGCCCAGTCTTGACGTTTCAGCTTGTGTGTCTTGTTCAGTGGTGGTCGACTTTCTGCCTTTCTTACCTTGGCCATGTCTCTGAGTATTGCACACCTTGTGCTTTTGGGCACTCCAGTGATGTTGCAGCTCTGAAATATGGCCTAACTGGTGGCAAGTGGCATCTTGGCAGCTGCACGCTTGACTTTTCTCAGTTCACGGGCAGTTATTTTGCGCCTTGGTTTTTCCGCACGCTTCTTGCGACCCTGTTGACTATTTTGAATGAAACGCTTGATTGTTCGATGATCACGCTTCAGAAGCTTGGCTATTTTAAGACTGCTGCATCCCTCTGCAATATATCTCACTATTTTTGACTTTTCGGAGCCTGTCAAGTCCTTCTTTTGACCCATTTTGCCAAAGGAAAGGAAGTTGCCTATTAATTATGCACACCTGATATAGGGTGTTGATGTCATTAGACCACACCCCTTCTCATTACAGAGATGCACATCACCTAATATGCTTAATTGGTAGTAGGCTTTCCAGCCTATACAGCTTGGAGTAAGACAACATGCATAACGAGGATGATGTGGTCAAAATACTAATTTGCCTAATAATTCTGCACTCCCTGTAATACTGTGTTTAACCCACTTTCGCTTTTCAGAACTGCCTTAATTCTACGTGTCATTGATTCAACAAGGTGCTGAAAGCATTCTTTAGAAATGTTGGCCCATATTGATAGGAGCATCTTGCAGTTGATGGAGATTTGTGGGATGCACATCCAGGAAACGAAACTCCCGTTCCACCACATCCCAAAGATGCTCTAGTGGGTTGAGATCGGGTGACTGTGGGGCCATTTTAGTACAGTGAACTCATTGTCATGTTCAAGAAACAAATTTGAAATGATTCAAGCTTTGTGACATGGTGCATTATCCTACTGGAAGTATGGGGATGGGTACATGGTGGTCATAAAGGGATGGACATGGTCAGAAACAATGATCAGGTTGGCCGTGGCATTTAAATGATGCCCATTTGGCACTGAGGGGCCTAACGTGTGCAAATAAAACATTACCCACACCATTACACCACCACCACCAGCCTGCACAGTGGTAACAAGGCATGATGGATCTATGTTCTCATTATGTTTACGGCAAATTCTGACTCTACCATCCAATGGTTCTTGCAGAAGCTCAAGTGTGCTGCCTAACACAAAAATGAACCTCATTGGTTGTTGCTGAAGCTCAAAGATGTTGTGTATCACAAGAATGAACCTCCTTGGTTTTTAAGGAAAGTCAAATATGTTACATAACATGAGATTGAACCTCGTTGGTTCTTGCTGAAGCTCAAACACTATGCATAACATGTGAATGAACCTCATTGGTTCTAAATAAAGCTCAAATGAGCTGCGTGACACGAGAATGAACCTCATCGCTTCTAGATGAAGCTTATAAGTACTGTGTAACATTAATGGACCTCTTTTGTTGTTAATGAAACTCAAACATGTTGTATGACACACAAATTAGCCTCATTGGCTCTTGCAGAAGCTCAAATGTGCAGTGTAACACAAAAATTAACATCCTCAGTTCTTGAGAAAACTCAAATGTTACACAAAAGAATGAACCTCATTTTTTCATGAGAAAACTCAAATACGTGACTTAACACAAGATTGAACCTCATTGTTTCTGGCTGAAGCTCAAACAGGCTGTATAACACAAGAATGAATCTCACTTGTTTGTTACACAGCACGATTGAGCTTCCTCAAAAACAAGTATGAACCACTTTGGTTCTTGAGGAAGCTCAAAAGTGCAATGTAACATGAGAATGAACCTCCTTGTTTTTTGGGGAAGGTCAAGAGTGCTGCCTAACACAAAAATTAACCTCACTGGTTCTTTCTGCAGCTGAAACATGGTTTGTAACATTTGAATGAACCACATTGGTTCATGTGGAAACTCAAACATGCTGTTGTAACGGGTGTTATGTTGGTTTAATTTCAAACAAAATCACTTTTTTTCATTTAATAATTATTTTATTTTTTTATAATTATTTTGAACTATGTAAATTTTTCTTTCATGATTTAATTTCATTTTGTTTGTTATTTTGGTAGTAATTTATTTTATTTAGTTATGTACATTTTCAATTATTAATTGTATGCGGCTCCTTTAAGAACGAGCTTCCGGTTGCGGTTGCCCGCGCTCAGTTTGCGGTGAGCGCGGATGCAAAGAGGTGGGTTGCTCAGAAGCTCCATCATTATAGTGTGACACAAGTTTTGTAACTTGAAATGGAAATGTTGTTTCTTCCCAAAATGTTCTTAAACCGGTAAACCTGTAGTATAGCGTCCTAAATTACCAACTACAAACAGCAGGGGGCTAAGCCTAAAATAGGCTCTATATACTATAGAATATACGAGCATTCTGTTGTCGTTCATGAGCGTAATTTCGTGGATCCTGATGACAGCAATGTGCATACAAAGAACATCGAAAACGTGGATGAGAGCGAAGCGGAAATTGAGAAGGTAATTTGGAATCGTCGTATCTGCAGGAATTTGCCTACCGTAACCAGTTTTGGCGCACAGACATGTTTCCCAACTTCTTGGTTATACTTGTTGATAACTATGCGTAAATGGTGAAATAAACTTGAAACTGTGTTAACAACAGCTTTGTTGGGTGTCTTTTCCTGTTATAACAGCGGTTTTGGGTCTGTTTTAATGTCGGAGGTTTAGCCCCCTGCTTGTGGTAGTTGGTAATTTAGGACGCTATACTACAGGTTTACCCTTAAACCTTTTGTAGATATGTGAATCAAGTTTGTATGAACCTGCAGTTTGTATTTTTGTAAATAATTCATTGTGATCAATGTGAGAAAGCTCCGTGGTTAAGATGTCCTCTTCCATTGGCAGGCATGTGATGAAGGCCACGCGATCACCCTGTTGAATTATTTATTTCCTTATATTTGTGCAGTGCAAAATAAAATAAGGCCTGTAAATCCTGTTGCCCGGTCTCATCAATCGATCACCAAACACAACGCAGAGTCAAACAGAGACCGGTCACACTGTGTAACAAACAAGTATGAACCTTATTTGTTCTTGCAAAAGCTCAAATGTGCTGCATTACAGGATAATGAATCTATTTGGTTCTTGAGGAAACTTAAATGCACTATGTAAAACGAGAATTAACCTAAGTGGTTCTTGATGAAGCTCAAACAAACTGTGTAACATGAGAACGAACCTCATTGGTTCTTGTGGAAAGCTCATCCATGCTTCATGACATGAATGGACCTTTTTGGTTCTTCATGAATCTCAAAAATTTCGTGTGACACAAAAATTAAACTCATTAGTTCTTCAGGAAGCTCAAAATTGATACGTAAATTGAGAATGCACCTCATTATAGATAGATTTGGGTATTTTTTGAGTAGCAGTGAAAGGAGGTACTGTGTTTCTTAAAAATCGACCCCAGAAGAAGCATATCAAGGAGAAAAAAATCTGGGAAAGAATAGAACCTTGAGGAACACCACACATAAGAGGAGCTGCATCAGAAGTAAATTCACCAATGTTAACAGAGAACCATCTTCTTTTCACATAGGATTGAAACCACTTGAGAGCATTTCCCCGAATGCTCACCCAGTGCTCCAAACGTGAGATTTCAGTACCTACCAGATTAAATACATTAAAATAAAATAAATCTATCAAACTAAAGGTGCTTAGTAAACCTCCCTGTGTGCATGTGATGTGATGAATTGGTGGGATGGACCGTCCAATCATACGTTAAGAGGTGGGTGCAGTATTGGTATAAATATCCGCATCATATTAACACTGATCAAATCGTCAGTTTTAGTGAATTGACTCTCAGGCTAGGAACAATGTTTGCACGAGGATTCATCGTCCTTCTCTGCGTCCTAGGTGAGTAATATTGTGATTTCATTTACAGAAGTAACTGATATTAGGATGTTGCTAATTTGTCACATGAGGATCTGCAATATACACTGATACTGCAGTTTAAGTTTACTCATAATAAAGAGTTTTATTGTATCAATAAAGTCTCTTAATTCACCTTTGCTAAAGTAGGACAAATTAAAAAATATGTAAGATAGTTACGTATATTTTAATACTCACATGCCATATAATGATCAACTTTAATCCTTGTTTTTCCTTCATTCAAATAGTGGTAATATCTGATGGAGCAAGAGTAGAAGTGGTGAGTAAATAAAGGCTGTAGAATTGCTTCCCTCCAGGTGCAAATAAATGTTTTATTTTGTTTTCTGTTTATGTGACCAGCCTAAGTGCAAGTACCCATCTAACAGATGCCCAAAGAACTATTCACCCGTGTGTGGAACCAATGGAATCACATACAGCAATGAATGCATGCTGTGTGCTGCCATGAAGTGAGTTTAAACATGCATGTGCTTTTAGACAAAGTACTGTAGGTTTAAAAACAGTTTTAACAGTTTTCAAGATTTAATCACTCTACCTTTTTTTAGGGCATCGCACACTGTAATCTTAGTCTGGAGCATTGGCCCATGTTAAATAGACACCTGCTGGAGTGACACAGGAATGGCGTCATAATTCGGCTTGAAAGACCTTTATTCAGATACTGTACTTTACTCTAGATAATGTCTCATTCATCATAAGCTGAATGTATAATGGTTTAATCCATAGATAAATGTTGTTTATTGAAGCTGTTCTGTTTGGTTGTGTTTTCTTCCTTTAATCAAGATGATGAAACAGGTGACTAAAGGTAAAGATTTAGTAATACATAAAAGGTTTACTCAACCATAGTACTCAGAGTATGATTGTCATCTGAATACTGTTCCGTTCTGCTAATGGATCCTGTTCCTCCACGTGCTTAATCCTAAAAGGTCTCAGAATTATCCTTGCACTATCAGCAACAGTTTTGTCTCATAAAAACAGACAGGACATGGCTGTGACAAACTTCTCAGATAACCTCCGCTCAAAAGCCATGATCTAATCCTGCTAACATGAAGTAAGCTGCTCCAAGCAGGTTTAAGCTAACGGGCCTGTTACTATGACAACAAGTCCCGGATGAGCGTCGTAGAACCAAACAATCCAACATCATTTCGAAATCGTCAACAATCTAATCCAGCTAAGTGAGTTAGCGACGTACGAAGAATATGTAAAAGGACAAAAAGACACCAAAATAAGAAAATAAATATTAACAAACAGAAAAGATCTACAACAAGCAAGAAGCAGTCCCCTCGTAAAACCGCCATCTTGAGTCTTAAAGGCCTTGCAGATCTCAGGGTGCAGTGTGCGACTAGCTGATCCTAAAGGACAGGCAGCAATTGGCTGGAACACATGCAGGTGGATGAACCATTCGAAGGGTTTCAGGTTTCTGCAACAGAGAACACACACGTACACAAAAATCACCTTTCGTCCTAAAGGACATAAAACCTCCCTCCACAAGAACAAACTTTAAAAAGTTTGCATCCATTAACCTAGACACAAGACAAAGTATCAGCAATAACATTATATATAACTTCTTGTGTCTTATTTGTAGATTATAATCCTGAAGCAACAAAGACCATCTCATAAGACGCTGGTTATGATTGTACATACGAGAGAGAAATGTCAGTGGATTATGATCAGTGGAAAACAACTACGGGTTCAGGAGATGAACCAACATAAACCTCAAAATATAACAGAGAGAGAGCAACATTGCCAAAGCCTCTTTCTCAGTTGTCGAATACCTTAACTTGTGTTTGTTAAACTTGCGAGAAAAGTAGCAAACATGATGGTCAATTTCATTCTCATCCTCTTGTAACAACACCACACCTGCACCAACAGCAACAGTTGAGTAGCAGCAACAGTTGAGAAGTTCTTACGAAAATCTCTATAATATCCAACCATCCCATGAAACCTACGAAGCTCTTTCCTGGTATTAGGAGCTGGAAAGGCAGTAATTGCAGTATCCTTTTGCTCATCAGGTCGTACCTGTCGACGGCCTTGGGAGTTGCAAAAAAAACATCGAGATAACTGTTTAGCGAGATAACCCATATAACATAAATTACCGATTTTCCCATATATAACCCACAGACGCAGATAATCCGCACACTCATATAACCCACGGGTTTTGAGTTTTGTGTGAAAAAATCTTTGGCATAACCCACTTTTTTTGTGTAAGATCACATTTCGAATGTCAAATGTTGCTCGCATGACTTCAATTATCCATAACTGTTCAGGCTAGGTACACAGTGCTTATGTGCGAAATTCACACAATAAATAAACAAATAAGTCAGAATCAGAAGTCTCTCCCGCTGCACTCGTCCCTTTAAGAAGCATCTTTGGATGAGATTAGAAGAGCCCTCCCTCATAGCAGCACAGCCAATCACGTCTTCTTGCATGATTGACAGGTCAGACAGCCTATCAGTGCAGCTGTCAGAGTGATAGTGGAAGTGCAGCTGTCAGAATGATATTGCAAGCACCAAAGATAACAATAACGATAACATTTATTTATAAATGTACATGATTAAATGAGAATGTACATACTCGTGTTTTTGCTGTCTTTTTTTCAGCAAAAACACTGTGTTACCGCGATTTGTTTGATGAATCAATCGGCATTTATCTAAAATAATCTACATGTACACAGTACAGTGTATGTTTGCTAACAAGAAAAGGCATATGTAAAACCACCACAATAAAAATCACCTTCGACTCTTGATACAAAACTTTAATTATATTCTCCAACAATACAAACACAAAGATTGCTCACAAAATCACAAAAAACGTGCGGGATGCTACAGCGTGTTATCCCTCAGACAAGATTAAGTGAACCGTGAACGGGCCGCAATCCAGGTGCAAGGCAAACTCAGCGCAGTGAACTAGGTACGCAAATTAGTCACAAAATAACCATGTGAAGAGACTAATTTGTCTCTTTTTTGTGCTCAAGATATTAGATTTCCGCACCATAACAGAATCGACATAACCCACAAGAAAATGCTAAGACAAATAGGGAGTTTGGCGGTTTCACTTCAAAAACGTCAACATAGTAGTATTAGCAAGTTAACTGTGACTCAAGATAAGTGAACTCCACTGTAATTGCAAAACGTCAGCTTGCTCTTCTGCTGATCATTTCTGAATTTGAAAGTCTAGCTGACTTTTCTACAGACTTAGAAAACACTAGATCATCTTCAATATCTGGTTCTACATGTACTGAAACAGTCCCCAAAGGCTTGGAGATTAAATCTGTTACGGGCAGTAGGTGAAGAAAGGAACAGAAGATCCAAATGCAAGTAAAATAGTTTATTTGTGTGACTGGAAACCATAAAGTGATAAACAGGGTGTTCAGACAAAGGTAAACACAAAAGAAAGTCTCAAGCGGCACCAGATCCAACCGGGATAGGAAACAGGCAGACAGGACAACAGGGAAGCGACGCAGGGACGGAATGGGGAAAGCCACAGCAGTGATGCTCCAAACAGAAGGTCCAAACGAACATGTAGAAGGAGAACCCTTCCTGCACACAGTGAGTCCCGAAACAATCTGGCAAACAGGTGAGTGAGAGAGATGTTTAAATAGGAGAAGGTAATCAGGTGCAGCTGCGGGGGATAATGAAGTGGCAATCAGTGACCACGCCTCCAACACAACCACACAAACAGAGAGAAGAGATCAGTGAACCCATGAACCGTGACAACATTTTCATTACAATTTGAATTGACAGTAATTGCTACAGGACTTAATCTTGCATTGTTTTCTTTCAGCATGTTTAAATGACAGACATGAGTTTTATGTTTCCTTTCTGGAGTTTGGATTACATAATCGGTCTCACTGAGTTTTTCCCATAACTCTATAAGGACCTGAGAAACAAGCAGATAAACCAGGGATAGGCAATAGAACCAAAATTTAATCACCAGGTTTAAATGATTGTGCCTTAGCCTTGTTAAAATGGCATTTCATCGTCCCTCTCCAAAACATTCAAAATTTTAGGGAGCCCAAAAGTTGAAAAAAACTTGGTCAATGCTTTTACCACTGAGGTAGCAATGATTTTTTGTAAGAGAATAGCCTCGGGACATCTTGTAGTAACAGCAAGAATGGATTACCAGATTTAGTCCTGGGCCAAGAGCCCACACAGTCAACCATTACATGCTCTAAGGCAGAGGTGTCAAACTCATTTCGGTTGGGGGGCCGCACACTGCTTAATCTGATGTCAAGGGGGCCGAGCACTAAACTCATAGCAAAATTACATAGAACTAACAATAAGTCCGCTTTTTTGTGGACTATTATATTAGTGTATTATATTATAAATGATATAAAATTATAAAAATCTTTAAATTAAATGAATTGTCCTTTTACAAAATATATTACAAACAACCTACGTATAGTATGTGCAATTTCAAAAACACCTTTACTCAGTTTAACATTTATTTATTTGCATATTTAAGTGCATTATGCATAAATGCATTATGCATATGCATTGGCCCACTGCCAAACAACCAGTGTTAGGTGACACGTGCGTCGTTTGCATGTCCGGATGAAAGGGAACGCTGGCGCGTCTGGCTGCCGCTCCTCTCTCCGGGTTATTGATTTTAAATACTCGATTGGATTACTGGAAGATTACCAGAAGTGGTACATGAGGGTTTTGGAGCAAGAGAAGTGCCCTAGTATCATCACAACTGAAATGCGGATCTCCGTTTTAATCTTCGGCCTACTGTTTTTATCTTTGAATTATTGTTTTTTTGGCTGGAATCGACTCATCTGTTGCACAGACAAAGACACTCGACCCTGCAAGTTTGCTGCTTCTCCCGTCATGGCTGTGAGGTACACTGCTGAAAAACTGTTGTGCTTAAAAAGAAATATTTTTTTAGCAAATTACACTTTTGAACTTTGTCAAAATGTCGGAATCCTGCGTCCTTTGCGCTATATGCATCTAGGCGCAAGTTTAAACACATATCTGACTCCATCGCTGTGCCTGTTTTTCAGCGTAAATCAAACAGACTGCTCTACAATGAGGTGGATTTTAACAACCTGTCAGCGCTCAAACGTGCAGAGATCGCTCCGTCACTCGTAACGCCTCCGAGTCTGGTGAAATCGGCTCTTTTTAATGTTCGCTCTGTGAACAACAAAGCAGTCATTTTATCTGACATTATTATCGAAAATAAACTGGACTTGGTCTGCTTAACAGAAACATGGCACAAGCAGGGCGATGGACTTCTGTTTAATGAACTTACTCCATCTGGCTACGGTTTGTTTGATGCTCCGCGACCATCCGGCAGGGGTGGGGGCATCATTGTGCTGTATAATCAAAGATTCACATTAAGTCCAGTAGTCACCCCCCCTTTTAATTCTCTTGAGTGTCTTGTTTTGAGTGTCTCTGCTCCCATCTCTACAGTTATAGCTACTGTTTACAGACCTCCTAAGACAACTGAACACTTTTTATCTGAATTTGCTGAACTATTGTCTATGTTATGCCTCAAGTTTGAGAGAACTCTTATCCTGGGGGATTTTAACATCCATGTTGACAAAAAAGAATCTGCAATGACTAAGGACTTTTTGTCTTTGCTGGACTGTTTTGACCTGAAGCAGCTTGTGGACTGCTCCACACACATCAAGGGTCACACTCTAGATCTCGTCATTGCAAATGGATCATTCTTGCCTCAGCTCTCCACCACTGATTTAGGATTATCTGATCACTTTGCTATCTTTTTTAATATGGAGCTTTCACATCCTAACAATGCCTCATCCCGTATTGTAAATTACCGCAAATGGAAATCCATTGATCTACCTTCTCTGCTTATATTGAGTCCACATTAAGTGTTTTCTCTCCGTCTGACCCTCTGGAGGACAAAATCTCAATGTTAAATACTGTTCTTATGTCTGGTCTGGACTCATTTGCACCTATGAAATCCCAGTCTGTGGCCTTTGTGCGTTCTGCTCCATGGTACAATGACGTGCTGCGCTCTATGAAGGCAGCTTGTCGTAAGATGGAGAGAATGTGGCGTCTGTCTGGCCTGACTGTGCATCACCAAGCTTGGAAAGACCATGTACTGGAATATAAGGCAGAGATTGTTTCAGTCCGGTCTCAATATTTCTCTCAGATAATTAACACTAACCAAAACAACCCCAGACAACTGTTTCATACCATTAACAAACTCCTTAAAGGAAACGGCTCTCCTTGTGTACCTACCTCAGTTCATCTTTGTAATAGGTTTCTTGATCACTTCAGTTCTAAGATTGTCAATGCTCGCAATTGCATTACTGCTGTTTCGACTGATCCTGCTTTTAGGATCACACCTTTTTCTGGCTCTTTTCTTTCTAATTTTTCCTTGCACGATTTTGTTTCCCTTGGAAAGGAAGTTTCAAAATTGAAATCAACCACTTCCGCAACTGATCCCATACATTGTGATTTGTTTAAATCATGTTTTGATTCTTTATGCCCTGTTGTCCTGAGTATAGTAAATGACTCACTGCGCATGGGTGTTGTGCCTGCTGCACTTAAAATTGCTGCAGTTACTCCTATACCAAAAAAGACCAACGCAAACCGAGACAACCTCAATAATTTTCTTCCAATCTCAAATCTCCCCTATCTTGCAAAATTGCTTGAGCGAACTGTGGCTTGTCAATTAAATTCTCACCTCTCTGTCAATAACCTTTTTGAGCCCCTCCAATCAGGCTTCCGCAAACTGCACAGCACAGAAACGGCATTAGTTAAGGTCACAAATGACCTGTTGATCGCGGCAGACTCTGGCTGTCTCTCAATTTTAATTCTCCTCGATCTTAGCGCAGCCTTTGATACAGTGGATCACTTTACTTTACTCAGTCGTTTGGAATCCGTTTTTGGTGTTACTGATACAGTTTTAAACTGGTTTAAATCGTTCCTCTCAGATCGAAGGCAGTTTGTGTCACTGGGTGGATGTAGGTCCAAAGTTGGGGCAGTGCAATTTGGAGTTCCCCAGGGATCTGTTTTGAGTCCGTTGCTTTTTAGTATGTACATTTTTCCACTGGGTCAACTTCTCAGATCCTTGGGTCTTAATTTTCATTTTTATGCAGACGACACACAAATTTATATTCACTCAAAACCTGGAGATAATACAGCTGTCAGCTTTTAGAACATTGTATTTCTGAGATAAAAATATGGATGTCACATAATTTTCTCTGTCTCAATAGTGACAAAACTGAGGTCATGCTCATCGGTTCACCCCAACAAATTCGCAAAGCTGATGCTGTACCCTTAATGGTGGATGGCTCTGCTTTGGAATTTCAAACAAAATGTAAAAATCTGGGGGTGATAATCGATGCAAATCTAACATTCGATCCGCATGTACAGAATATGGTCAAAACTTCATTTTTTCATCTCAGAAACATTGCACGATTGCGCCCTATGTTATCTCTCTCGGTGGCTGAACAATTAATCAATTCATTTGTCTTTTCCCGTATTGACTATTGTAATGCTCTGCTTGCTGGGGTTTCTAAAACTACAGTAAACAAACTGCAGTATGTTCAGAACTCAGCAGCCAGAATCTTGACAAGGTCCAGGACAAGTGAACACATCACTCCCATCTTGGAGTCTCTGCACTGGCTCCCGGTCAGGTTTCGCATAGATTTTAAAATTCTAATGCTCACCTATAAGGCCTTGCATGGTTTAGCGCCACAATATATGATTAAACTTTTAACTGCATACACCCCAAGACGCAATCTCCGTTCATCTAATTCTGGTTTTTTAATTGTTCCTCCAACACGTTTACGCTCTATGGGTGACCGGGCTTTTTCTTATTTTGCTCCAAGACTCTGGAATGCTCTGCCCAATGAGATCAGACATGCTGACTATTATAGTGCTTTTAAATCTTCACTTAAAACTTATTTTTTTAGACTTGCATACAAGTGATTATTATTGTGTGTTCTGCCTTGCTTTTTATTTCATGCATCTTTTCTTTTAAATTAACTTTAATGTATGTTTATTGTATTTATATGTTTCTGTGCAGCGCTTTGAGATGTAACTTTTAAAGGCGCTATATAAAATAAAATTTATTATTATATTATTATTATTAAAAAAAAGTGTCTTATTTTACAATGATGCAAAGCATTTAGTCACAGTTTTGTGGAACTTAAACACTGTCCTGCGTGTTAACAAAAATCAAATATCAATTATTTAAAATTCATTTTCCAACTCTGGGAAGCAATTCTGAACACAATAATTAATTTCACACACTTAAAATCTTAAGTGGCAGCTGATTTAAAAAAAGTTTTGTAAAATTTGCAAGTTTATACATAAGTATGTGTGTTTTTTTTTTATGTAAACAAATTAACTTTATCACTTTGTGAAAACTGCAATTTGTAATTAGAGTTCGCTAAAGACCTGTCGTCAGGATGAACGCTTCTGCTCTCACTGCAGCATCACTGGCCTCTCCGGGGGAAAACAGATCGCGGTTTCCTCAGACCCACCATCATTTCATTTACTTTCTGTATTCTCAGTTGTCCGTGCAAGCTGTTGTATTTCTCGCCATGCTGAGTTTTATGGTAATCATGCAGTTTAGGTGCCTATATTCAAACGGTCACAGATCGCGTAATTTCAGACGGCTGACACAACTTCGTAGATCCGAACGACGGAGAGATCCACACGAACAACGTTGAGAATATGTGGATGCGTGCCAAACGCGAACTTAAAGCAGTTTGGCACGTCACGCATCCTATTTCAATTATCACGAGTTTGTGCTCCGAAATCGATTGCGAAACGATGACGTTTGCAGCAGCATTATCTGCTATAGCTGCCAATTATCCCGTGTAGATGTTGGGTTAAAACTGTTTTGTTGCTTTCTTTGACCATGTATGATTATCTTTAAATCCCTATTGTTTATTTAGTGTTTTTTGAATATACGCACCTAAACTCCATGCTTACCGGTTTTATAGTGGCGCCGAATATTATATTCCTTAAGCACCGAAACTTGCTGATGCACACCAGCACACGGGTTTCCCATTCACCTCCGTGAACATATAGGAAGAGGTCAATTTTTCTTGATAAATCCGCCACTTTGTGTCCACTTTTCTCTTTTTTTGACGAAGATATTTCGATGATGAGCTTGCCACGGACAACAGGAAAGCGCCTAAACTGACAGAACTAAATGCCACTCAGAGACTGAAGCTCAGTGCTGCCATCTGCTGTTAGTTCCACCGAAAATGACAATAATTTTTTCAATATTGCAGGTTTATCTCCCGGGCCGGACTGAACCCCCTGGCGGGCCGGATCCGGTCCGTGGGCCGTACGTTTGACACCCCTGCTCTAAGGGCTCTCCCACAACAGGAATTGGACAGAGAGGAGCTGGAGGAACTTTTTGGTTTGGTTTACCTGTCAGTTGGGATGTATGACATGTTTTACAATACCGTGCCATGTCGGATTTCAAACCTGGCCAGATAAAGTGCTTCAAAAAATGATGATAGGTTTTTGTGATATCATGAAGTCCAGACCATACACAGTCATGAACCAGACACAACACTTGTCCTCTTAAAATAGAAGGAACTACCACTTAATATGTAGCAGTGCAGTTTAGATCCACACCAGGAAGTGTCCACCTGCGCACCTCTCTGTCAGCACGCAATTACTCATTAGAAACCAAAAACGTCAGCGGGTCAAACTGTACAGGCAGTACAGGCTGGACCCCAACTCTAAAGAAAGCCTTAAAAGAGCAGGCGAATTAATACAATTGATGAATATTAAGTGTTAAGTTTTGATTATTGATTGATTTGATTGATTGATAGTTTGATTATTATATTGATAATTCAAGTCTAATTTTAATTCTAATTTGGTCCGATTGGAGATGGGTTCATGATCTACACAGGGGAGGGTTTAGTAGAGTCACTGTCTCCGCAGACATTTCAGGGCAGTGCTGTGCTCGTGTCCAGGTGCAGGTCCTTCATCTGATCTGGATCCGGCTGACCACGGTAACCTCGGAATAAACAGAGCATAATATCAGTGTAGATGCCATTCTTCTTCTGATGTATCGAGTACATCAGATGTTATGGGAATGTTCCCGGTTCCGGCTGACCTAAATTATGCAGCCTAACAATCATTTTACATGACTTGGATTAAAAATGTATGTATAATGTGTTGAATGCCAGGTTGAAGAGATGTGTTTTTAGTCTAGATTTAAACTGACAGAGTGTGTCTGCTTCCTGAACTGTATTGGGAAGACTGTTCCAGAGTTTAGGAATTAAATAGAAAAAAGATAGACCGCCAGCAGTTGACTTTGATATTCTAGGTATTATAAGCTGGTCAGTATTTTGGGATCGCAATAGACGTGAAGGACTATAATGTGTTAAGAGATTGCTCAAGTACTTTGGAGCTAAACCATTTAATGCTTTGTAAGTCATTAGCAAGATTTTAAAATGTATTCGGTGTTTAATAGGAAGTCAGTGCAGGTTTGACAGAACTGGGGTAATATGCTCATACTTCCTGGTTCTAGTAAGAACTCGAGCTGCTGCATTTTGGACCAGCTGGAATTTGTTTATTAAGCGTGCAGGGCAACCACCTAGTAAAGCATTACAATAATCTAGCCTTGAACTCATGAACGCATGAACTAACTTTTCCGCAGTTATCTTTGAGAGCATATGTATCATAATTATGTAGCATAATTTAGATGGATTTTTAAGATGGAAGAATGCCGTTTTACAAATGCTAGAAACACGGCTGTCAAATTAAAGATTGGTATCAAAGAGCACACCCAGGTTTCTAACTGACGACGAAGACTTGACAGAACAGCCATCGAGTGTTAGGCAGTAGTCTAGATTATTACGTGCAGAACTTTTTGGTTTAATAATTAGAATCTCTGTTTTTTAAGAATTAAGCAGTAGAAATGTATTAGTCATCCAATTTTTTATATCAGTTATGCATTCTGTTAGTTTTGTGAATTGGTAAGTTTCATCAGGATGAGAAGAAATATAGAGCTGAGTATCATCAGCGTAACAGTGAAAGCTAATGTAATAATTGCACCCAAAGGAAGCATGTACAGCGTGAAAAGCAATGGTCCTAGTACTGAACCTTGAGGAACTCCATACTGAACCCGTGATCGATATGACATCTTACTGCTACAAACTGATAACGGTCCGATAAGTACGATTTGAACCAGGCTAATACAACTCCACTAATGCCAACATAGTTTTCAAGTCTATTTAGAAGGATTTTGTGGTCGATTGTATCAAATGCAGCACTAAGTCAAGTCAAGTCACCTTTATTTATATAGCGCTTTTTACAATGTAGATTGTTTCAAAGCAGCTTTACAGGAAAAACAATATAAACAAAGTTTGTTTGGCTGAACAGAAGCCCCAAAAGAGCAGGCGAATCAATACAATTGATGAATTTTAAGTGTTAAGTTTCCCCAACTGAGCAAGCCATAGGCGACAGCGGCAAGGAACCAAAACTCCGGCAGGTGACGTAACGAATGAAGAATAGAATGGAGAAAAAACCTTGGGAGAAACCAGGCTCAGTTGGGGGACCAGTTCTCCTCTGGCCAACAGCCAAACCGTGCATGATTATTATACAACAATTCAAGTCCAATATGAAGTCCAATTTGGTCCGGTTAGAGATGGGTTCATGATCGTCACAGGGGAGGGTCCAGTAGAGTCACGGTCTCCGCAGACACTTCGGGGCAGTGCTGTGCTCGTGTCCAGGTCCTTCATCTGATCTGGATACGGCCCGGATCCAGCTGACCACGGTAACCTCGGAATAAACAGAGACCAATATCAGCGTAGATGCCATTCTTCTTCTGATGTATCGAGTACATCAGGTGTTATGGGAATGTTCCCGGTTCCGGCTTATCTAAATTATGCAGCCTAACAATCATTTTACATGATTTGGATTAAAAATGTATGTATAATGTGTTATGTGTATGCCAGGTTGAAAAGATGTGTTTTTAGTCTACATTTAAACTGACAGAGTGTGTCTGCTTCCCGAACTGTAATAGGAAGACTGTTCCAGAGTTTAGGAGCTAAATAGGAAAAGGATCGCCCGCCAGCAGTTGACTTTGATATTCTAGGTATTATAAGCTGGTCAGTATTTTGGGATCGCAATAGACGTGAAGGACTATAATGTGTTAAGAGATCGCTCAAGTACTGTGGAGCTAAACCATTTAATGCTTTGTAAGTAATTAGCAAGATTTTAAAATGTATTCGGTGTTTAATAGGAAGCCAGTGCAGGTTTGACAGAACTGGGCTAATATGCTCATACTTCCTGGTTCTAGTAAGAACTCGAGCTGCTGCATTTTGGACCAGTTGGAATTTGTTTATTAAGCGTGCAGAGCAACCACCTAGTAAAGCATTACAATAATCTAGCCTTGAACTCATGAACGCATGAACTAACTTTTCCGCATTTGTCTTAGATAGCATATGTCGCAATTTAGATATATTTTTAAGATGGAAGAACGCCGTTTTACAGATGCTAGAAACATGGCTTTCAAATGAAAGATTGGTATCAAAGAGCACACCCAGGTTTCTAACTGATGACGAAGACTTGACAGAGCAGCCATCGAGTGTTAGGCAGTAGTCTAGATTATTATGTGCCGAACTTTTTGGTCTGATAATTAGAATCTCTATTTTTTCAGAATTTAGCAGTAGAAAGTTATTAGTCATCCAATTTTTTATATCGGTTATGCATTCTGGTAATTCAGTGAATTTGTTCGTTTCATCAGGATGAGAAGAAATATAGAGCTGAGTATCATCAGCGTAACAATGAAAGCTAATGCCATGCTTCCTAATAACTGCACCCAAAGGAAGCATGTACATGGTGAAAAGCAATGGTCCTAGTACTGAACCTTGAGGAACTCCATATTGAACCCGTGACCGATATGACATCTCCTCATTTAATGCTACAAACTGATAACGCTCAGATAAGTATGACTTGAACCAGGCTAATGCAACTCCACTAATGCCAACATAATTTTCAAGTCTATTCAGAAGGATTTTGTGGTCAATTGTATCAAATGCAGCACTAAGGTCCAGTAACACTAACAGAGAGATACAACCACGATCGGATGATAATAGCAAATCATTTGTAACTCTAATTAGAGCAGTCTCAGTACTATGATATGGTCTAAATCCTGACTGGAAATCCTCGTAGATGCTGTTTCTTTCTAGAAAGGAACATAGTTGTAAAGATATTGCCTTTTCTAGAATCTTTGACAAGAAAGGTAGATTCGATATCGGCCTGTAATTAACTAATTCTGTAGGATCAAGTTGTGGTTTTTTAATAAGCGGTTTAATTACAGCCAGCTTAAAGGTTTTTGGTACGTATCCTAATGACAAAGAAGAATTAATAATATTAAGAATAGGATCTATGATTTCTGGAAGCATCTCTTTCAGTAGCTTAGTCGGTATTGGGTCTAGCATACATGTTGTTGATTTTGATGATTTAACGAGTTTAGACAATTCTTCCTCCCCAATAGCAATGAAGGACTGGAATTTTTCTTCAGGGACACTAAAATGTACTGTATTTTGGAATATTGTAGTAGATTGTTGCATGTTTATTATTTTCTCTCTAATATTATTAATTTTGCAAGTAAAGAAGTCCATGAAGTCATTAGTGCTGTGCTGATTTAAAGCATCTGGGGTTGAGGCTTTATTTCTTGTTAATTTAGTCACTGTATCAAATAAATACCTAGGGTTGTATTTGTTTTCTTCTAAGAGGGTAGAAAAGTAAGTAGATCTAGCTGATCTTAAGACCTTTCTGAATGCAATAGAGCTGTCCTGCTGGACTAAGGTCCAGTAACACTAACAGAGAGATACAACCATGATCGGATGATAAAAGCAAATCATTTGTAACTCTAATGAGAGCAGTCTCAGTACTATGATATGGTCTAAATCCTGACTGGAAATCCTCGTAGATGCTGTGGTGGCAAAATCTTTTACTAGTTCTGAATAAGAGACAAATATCCCAATTGTAATTTAAAAAGGTTTATTTTCTCATGAGAAAAGGCCACAGTCATACAGACATTCGAGTTGCCCTGCAGAGTGTGACAAAGAAGGGAGGGCCGCTTCGACAATTATATCTCTACTCAAGGCTAAAGACTCAGTTGTAATTTTCCATTCCTTATCAGGAACACATTACCCTCAAGTGTATTTCTTCAGACTTATTATATTTTACTTACTACTACAGAATAAAAATACAATTAATGTCACACAATAATCAATAATGTCAAGAGAAAACATATCATCTATAAAATTCCATCACAATTCCTCCCTTTTTATCATTCATTGATAACTAAATAATATTCAGAATTTTACATCTATTCTCTGATTTTCATAAAAATCATCACTCACTTGAATTTGAGAAGGAAGAAATGCTAAGGCTGTTTTTGTAGGGAAAGTCCTCTTGGTATAATCAAGCAATTATATATATTCAGGATAGAAAATACCATAATTCGATTAATTCATGTCAGTACCATCCTCACATCATCATCTTGTCGTTTATACAGACATTAGAAATCATTTGATACGAAACTGTGCTGGTTACAGTTCTTTGCACAAATGCTGAAACACATTGAATTACTATCAAGATCAAATGCTATCACAAGTTAGTAAACCATTCGAACCATTGGCTATCAACTCTTGGTAGCTCTTTTACGGCCATCCTCATGTGATCAGTTACATTTGTTACGTTGTCACTGTAATCTGGGATGTAAAAACAGCAGGATGTACTTAGCCTCTCACATACCTCTCCTTTCTCATCAGTTAACATATCTAACACCAATCTGTTCTGTATTACAGCATCTCTGATTTGTGCTAGTTCATCATTAATCAGACCCAAAGCATTTTCAGTACTGTTTGCTATTTCTAACACAGTCCATTCCAAACCATTGGTCTTGTTCATAGCTACCCGTTGTGGCATTCCAGTAGGAAAAACCCAGACTGATGCTGCTGAAGTGTCGTTCAGTTTGTTGAAAGGACAAGTGAAGATGACAGTTCTTGTCCCAGACAAGTCATTGAACAGTTCATGGTGTTGTCATTTTTCACATTGCTTACTACGGAAGTAGTTCCGGTCCGTTGTTCTCTACGGCCCACTAGCCAGTCATGTTTACTTAAGTCTCCTGGTTCAACCAGAGGTCCCGCAGCTGGGTGCCTTTGGTCCTACCTTCAGATAGATTTGTTGTTGCCAATCTGTTCCGCATTTGTCGATTCCACAGTAGTACATTCCTTCATCAGATAGTCTTACTCCTTTCACCGCTACAGTTAATGCAGTTCTTCTCATAGGGATTACATTCAAATCTTACTTCAGACCCCTCCACCAGCGTGACTCCTCCCGCGATGGTGTGTTGTTGCTGCTCAGAGCAGTGTCGTTGGTCTCTTTGGTCTGATCGATGGCCCCTGTTGCATATAGAATTATAGTACAGATCATTATTGATATCACAGTCAGAATACATGTGGTGCCTCTCAGGCCGCACAGCCCTGGGTGTCTGAACGGGTGCCAAGGTCGGTGCGGCATCCATTTCGGTTATCTTGATTCCCACCACTCTGGCTGTTTTGACTTTGATTCCTCGTCCGAGACGTCCTTGCTTGTTTAGATAACAGAAGTGAAGTCTGTGTGAGACGTAGACAAGCTGTTATTGAAATCTGTGGTTTCTACTCCTTCGATTCCCCTTCTCCCTCTGCAGGTGGCTCTTGCAATGGCTAGCGTGAACCCACGTGGCTCTCTCTGCGACCTTCACAGTCGTGTGCGTCGTCAGTAGCACTTGAAACGGGCCCAGCCATCTCTTTGCCTTCCTGCTCTTTCTCCTCAGATCTTTATCACCATGAGATCTCCTGGTCTAAGGTCATGGAGCGGGGTCTCAGCTGTCTTCCCCTGAGCTGCTTTTACCTGCACAAAAATGTTAGCCAGCAGAAAATACATTTCTTTACGACAGTTCAACAATCACAGTTCACGATTCGGATGATGGCACCTGTTGCTTGCTCCCTTCAATAATTAATGGGGTTCTTCCAACTAATATCTCAAATGGGCTCAGAATTGTTCTGGCCTTTTTCTTTCTTTTTTATCTCATTGTCATATACCACAAATTGGTTAACTGTATTATTAATTGTCCCATTCCTCCTTTTGATACATGGTCTAACCCATGTGTCAATTTAGCATAATGTTTGAACAATTCTTTGGGATAAACAGTTTTTTTTTTTCGGTTTTTTTTTTGCCATCAACCGAACGCTCTCTTTAATATTACAGCCGGATCTCCTCAAAACAGCTTTCTCTCTCCTTCTGTTGAAAAAAGCATTCTCTTTAAAGAGTGGAAAGAGTCAAGGTTAGTTTTAGTTAACATGTTGAATTCCTCATCCATTGTCTGCGTCTGCTCTGTTTTACCTGTAGAAATAAAGTCTTTTGTGTTAGTGTGCGCAGCGCATTTAAAAACTATCAAATTTGACCCTAATTGAGCATGAAGAATGGTAATATTAAATAAAATAAAACTGTTCCCAGTGTTTCCATATAGCCCCAAAGTCATACATCACCCTAAAAGAATAACTAAAATCCATCTAAATCATCACATATTTGTCTTCCATTAATTTGCACACTTTGGTTAAGGTCACAAGCTCTGCTGTCGGCAGAGTAGTTCGAGGTTAATGGCCCTGAAGCTATCGCTTTAGATTCAGTCGTGACAGCATAGCCTGCTCGATTGAGGCCTGTTGTTTTGTCTCTAGAGGCAGAGCCATCTACGAACAAAACGTTCTCACAGTTATCTAGTGGTGCGTCCGTCAAGTCAGGTCGTGGTGTACAGACTTGATCAAGGGACGTCAGACAAACAACGTCAAATCAAAATCTCAACTCACAAATTCTCTTAATGCCAGTTCTCAATCTGTCGCCAGGTTTATCTAATGTCATGCATCCATTTGATGGATGAAAATAAATAAAACTTTCTCCTTTGTTCGACCACTGGCCTTTCATAGATGTGAGGGTGCTCTCTGGATAATTTGGAGGGTGACTTTAGCCAATGTGTCACACTATCTCTGCCGTCATTTTCTCTAACGTCAAGTCTATAACACTCGGATCACTCATAGTTGATAGCATTTAAATTTAGACCCTCAGTTGAATTTAGACAAGGGTTTTAAACCCATAATGGACGGCAATCTTCAGCTTCACAATTTCAACTTACACAATTATTTAAACTAATCCAGAGAATAACTGAAATTAACGTCATAAATGACATAACTCGTCATATTTACCACTAGCAGACAGAGCTGGATAATCAGTCTCGTCCCATGTTCTATATCGTCTTTTCATCAAATTCAATCAGAATTATCGGCTTCTGTAAAGTTTGTCACTTCACTTTAACCATCTGTAATGATAAAACACTCATTCCAGAGGTTAATGACACTATCGGGACATACAAAACATAAAGTGCAGTCACTCACACACACTCAGACATGAATCATCACTTGTTTTTAGAACAGTTAGTTAGGTTGTTTTGGTTCATTATCATTGCGATAACAGAGTGCCATTCCACTGAAACAGTCTCTCCCTCAAAGACAAATGCTTTTCTCAACAGACCATGTTCATTTGTCTTATAATATTAACCCGTTTTTTTTTTTCACAGTCAATGCTCTTACATGATTTTCCACAATAGCATAATTTGGAATAACTGTTTTTCCAATATTAACACATCCCCAGAATTTAAATCGTGTGTCTTTTTTTACTTCTCTGATAGCTTGCACTCTTTGTCAGACAGGGATTTACTGTTTGGCGTTATAACATGGCTCAACGCCATGCCATACAATGCCATGTTGGCATTAGGGAAAAGGTCACTTCCTGTTACACAAACTCCATCTTAGACCGACTGACCTTGTGACCCTCTTTCACTAAATGTTTCAGGAGGGCAACACTGTCAGACACACATGTTAGTTCATCACATGCACAAATTAAAAGATTATCAACATACAGTAAAGAGCTGTGGCTGGGGTCAGAGTCAGAGGTTCAAGACTGAGTGCCCAATCTAAACTTAAAAACCTCAACGCACTCTGTGTAATTTGAGACAGAATGGTAATTTGAGAGTTTGGCACATTTGGGGCTCTGGATCTGATCGCAGCATCAACAGCCTGTAAATCTTGGACAAATCGCCACTTTGTAGGCTGTCCCTTATCTCTTATTTTCTTTACAGGAAAAATGGATGTACGCATTGGAGAGTTGCTGCATGACACAATCCCCTCTTTTACCAATAATTAAACACTGGCGTGATGCCAATCACTGATTCTCATTCTCTTTTAAAACAATATTAACTGGTTCACAACCCCACAATGAAACCCACATCATATTAATATTTTTCCCATAATTTTGAGGTACTATGTTCAGAGCTGGATGAATGTGCTCTGCTCTAATGTCAGCAGTGCAGCAGCTCTTCAGCACTATCTTCAATCGGAACAATTATTCTCACAGTCTGGACTTTTCCGTCACAACAATTTAACATTCATTCAAGCTTTTGATGAACTCTATGCCCTGACTCACTTCTGTCCAATATTCAAATTCACTAATTATTATTGTTATTATTTTTCCCATAAAAGGCCCTAACTCAGACCACGGTTACTTTGGGTTTTAGCCAAATATACATGTGGAACTGATCCGGTCATCAGATAAAAAGGTGATTTCTGCTCTGTCAAGCTTACAGAGAGCACAAATCCCAACATTCTCTATAACATGTAGTTAAAATTAAAAGTCTCACTATTTGGTTCTACCAACCATTCATCTTCTATCGACCACGACATGTGATGTGCAGTGTAATTCAGCAGAAGTCATTATATTAGCATTTTTAAACCCTTTACTCTTTAACAAATTGATTAATCCCATTCAAAGTCTCTGACATTAAGTCTTTTTAACGTGCGCCCTGTTTCTGTCGCACAATTTAGAGGTACATTGAACCTTTCAGCAAATCTATCATTCCTGTATCAGAAACGGACAGGTTAGTTTATCAGACATTCCCGGTAAACACTGCAAGTCACATGGTCGTATAACACTTCTCTATCCACAATAATCTACCATTATTTACTTGGTCTCTTTAATAGACAAAAAATTTCTTGGTAATTATAAAACAAAAACAAAACAAAACTCTATATTTGCCATTTGGCATCAGACTTGAAATAAACATTGCAAGCAGATTCTTCATTGCAGAGAGCACTATCAGTGTATGTGTGTGTGTGTGGTATTAAAAATATGCACTTCCCTTATCTGTGACTGCTGGCTGCACTCCAGACCTCCTTCTCCCTGCTCTCCGTCTTCTTTCTCTCAGTTCACCCGTGTGGTGATCGGACAGCCCAATGTCCATATTCTTTGCACAGTTTACAGTTGGTCCACTTTCTGAAGTCCTGATCTTCAGCCAGAACTCACATCTCCTCTTCTTTTGTCTCTTCCTGCTGTTGTATCTGTTAGCTGATGTCTCTGCCCTTTGTGATCTTCTTTGAATGAAAGCAAGTTGCAGTTCTTTGTCTTTTCTTTATCTGTTGTTCTTGCACATGCTGCGCACAGTTTAGGACAGTCTCAATTCGTCCATTCTGCCAATCGATGTATTGTGGTTTCACTGTTAGTGTGATCTTTAGTCTCAGTCTGTTCTCAGATGACATTTCCAGAGGCCTGGTTCTTTACCTGTCGATACTCTGTCATTTCCCCAGTCCGGTGACTTTTCCTCCTGTTCGCAGTGTTAGACCACCACTCACTTTGTGCCAGTCAGTTGCAGAGGTTCACAGATAGCAGAAAACAATCAGCTCCGCAGACAACTTTTCTCCTCTTCTCTTCTGCCTCTCTGTCTTCCCATTGTTTGATTCATGTGTTGGTTGTTGTAGTTCTGGCCACTCATCTTGGCGGTGTCAATTCTCGTTCCATTCTCGGCATCAGTTCAATATTGACTCAGGCTCGTAGGATGCATCCCTTGAGATTTCTCCCGCTGCTCCCGCTCACTCAGCTGCTGCAGTTGGGACTCTCCACGAAAGGAAGCTTGCGTCCTGTTCTCCTCTTTGGGCTGGTGCTTGTTGTCTTGGTGGAGAGCAGTCGAGGTCTGGGTTCAGTTTCAGCGCGTGCAGCTCAGCCACAGGGTAGTGATGGTGATAATGAAACAGAATAAACAGAAAAAGGATTAAAACGATAAACAGGGTTAAACCCCCCAAAAGGGTTCGACCCCGAAAAAGGTTAGTAGGTGTTGGTGCATTAGGTCTTTCTTCACCCTTATTTTCTACCTCAACCTCTTTTTCTTTCCCCCCCCTTTTCACCTGTTAATTCTTTCTGCATTGTTTTTTCTCTCCCTGCGCTCTGCTCTCTCTTTCCAGAATTATATCGCCGGTTCACAGTCAACGCACAAATGTTTCCCATAACATTCATTCTGTTTTCACTCCTGTTCTCAACAGAATATTTCACCATTTTTAGCCTCATGCTTAAGGTTCATATTCAGGAAAGTCATGGTACTTAATTACTTCTCATACATTTTATCCCATTCACTCATTTGACGAAACACAGCTGTATCATATTTATCAATTTTACTTTGGGATTTCCCCATGACTTCTGTTCTCTCTCTCTTGTGGCAATTTCGACGCGTCTATATAAATCCGGACGTCTCCAGAGAGACCAATTTTACCCTGTATTGGACAGGACGAGACTCTTTCTCGAATTTTACCTCTGCCTCAGCAGAAACCAATTTTCCCCTGTATTGGACAGGATGAGATCTTGGCCGTTCAACAACAGCCCTTTTCTCGAATTTTACAGCTACCTCGGCAGCTCCTGCCACAGAGAACAAAAATCACAGATCTTTCCCTACCGGTATTTTATCCTTTTTCGAAAACAGTCCAAATTCACAAATTTGTTAAATAAACTGATTTGTCTCTTACCAGACCAAACTCTGTTGCCACTTCTGTTCTTTTCTGGTTCCAGTGGTGTGTCCCCTAGACCCCTGCGGTCGGCCCCTCTCTCTCAACCTTTGCGAGGTAGGGCTGAACCTGTTTGATCCAGGATGGCCAGTCGCCGTCCGCTCCGGGTCCAGAAGACACAACCAAGGAACCCTGCTCGCAGCGCCAAATTGTGGTGGCAAAATCTTTTACTAGTTCTGAATAAGAGACAAATATCCCAATTGTAATTTAAAAAGGTTTATTTTCTCATGAGAAAAGGCCACAGTCATACAGACATTCGAGTTGCCCTGCAGAGTGTGACAAAGAAGGGAGGGCCGCTTCGACACTTATATCTCTACTCAAGGCTAAAGACTCAGTTGTAATTTTCCATTCCTTATCAGGAACACATTACCCTCAAGTGTATTTCTTCAGACTTATTATATTTTACTTACTACTACAGAATAAAAATACAATTAATGTCACACAATAATCAATAATGTCAAGAGAAAACATATCATCTATAAAATTCCATCACAATGCCGTTTCTTTCTAGAAAGGAACATAGTTGTAAAGATATTGCCTTTTCTAGAATTTTTGATGAAAAAGGTAGATTTGATATAGGCCTGTAATTAACTAATTCTGTAGGATCAAGTTGAGGTTTTTTAATAAGCAGTTTAATTACGGCTAGTTTAAAGGTTTTTTGGTACGTATCCTAATGACAAAGATGAATTAACAATATTAAGAAGAGGATCTATGATTTCTGGAAGCATTTCTTTCAGTAGCTTAGTTGGTATTGGGTCTAGCATACATGTTGATTTTGATGATTTAACGAGTTTAGATAATTCTTCATCCCCAATAGCAATGAAGGAGTTGAATTTTTCTTCAGGTACACTAAAATTTACTGTATTTCGTGATATTGTAGTAGACGGTTGCATGGTTATAATTTTCTCTCTAATATTATGAATTTTGCAAGTAAAGAAGTCCATGAAGTCATTACTGCTGTGCTGTTTTAAAGCATCTGGGGTTGAGGCTCTATTTCTTGTTAGTTTAGTCACTGTATCAAATAAATACCTAGGGTTGTATTTGTTTTCTTCTAAGAGGGCAGAAAAGTAAGTAGATCTAGCTGATTTTAAGGCCTTTCGGAACGCAATAGAGCTGTCTTTCCATGAAATGCGAAAAACCTCAAGCTTATTTTTTTCCAGCTCCGCTCCATTTTTCTGGCTGCTCTCTTGAGGGCCCGTGTGTGTTCGTTGTACCACGGTGTTGGACTATTTTCTTTAATCTTCTTTAAGCGCAACGGAGCAACAGTGTCTAAAGTGCTGGAAAAGAGAGAGTTAATAATTTCTGTTGCAACATCAAGTTCTTCTAGGCTATCTGGGATGTTAGGTAGATGAAACTGATCAGGAAGATTATTTATAAAGCTCTCTTTTGTGTTTGGAGTGATAATTCTACTATATTTATAACAGGGAGTTAGTTTTTCGACTTTAGCTAAAGGTAATCTACACGCAACTAAGTAATGATCTGAGATGTCAAGTTCACAAGTTTTGAATGAATAGCGCTTTACCGCGTTGTGTGCGGAAGATTCCTTTTTCCTGTAACTGGAGCTGTACAAACCAATCAATCACAGTGGAGTATATGACTCCCGGGGGGCCAATCACAGTGGAGTAAATGACTCCCGGGGGGCGGGGCATCGGCCGGGCTGGATGCAGACAGAGAAACATTTCACAACTATGGAGGTGCCCGTGTAACATCACATTTGTCAAACCCGTCATAGAATTATTACTTATTGTGTTTGAAATTGAGCATGTTCTACTCTGAGCTGGACGAAGTGAATGTTACTGTTATCGGCGTTGGATTTAACGTCATGCGGATTGTGTTTTGTTTTTCCATCATTTGAAATCTGCTGATTTGCGGGACATCGGTGTTATAATATAGAAAATAAAATCCAGTAAATAACGCCTCCGTGGCTGTATCCCATTGTTTGTATATAATACATTTATTAATGCTGTCCCACAGTCCCAGCTGATAATTAACAGCCCGTTAGCAGTCGCCTATCTCACTATTTTCTACCATATACAAATGTTACGATTTAAGTCATAATAATGAGAGGTTCTCATAATAATGACTTTGTATCTCGAAACAATGAGAGTTTCTCATAATTTGTATCTCGAAATAATGAGAGAGTTTCTCATAACAATGACTTAGTATCTGGACAAAATGAGAAAGTTTCATAATAATGACTTAATATCTAGAAACAATGAGAGTTTCTCATAATAATTACTTTGTATCTAGAAATAATGAGAGAACTTATCATAGTAATGACTTAGAATCTTAAAATAATGAGAATTTCTCATAATAATGACTTAGTATCTGGAAAAAATTTGTAAGTCCAGTCCAGGTCTACTCACTGACGATCATCTTCAATCTATACTGAGAGTCTCAACTGTTTCCTCTCTCAAGCCAATTGTGGCTCAGCTGTGTGAGAGGAAGCACTGCAGGTCTCAAGTCATATTCAGAAGGACCGTTCATGTTCTTCAATATTCTGTTTATGTTCAGGACAGTTCATGCTCAGAAGAACCCATTGAAGTTAAAGAACTGTTAATAATGATGTTTGAGAAAATATTTTTTTGTGGAATTCTTGATGCGGCCCTGCCTCACCCAAACTCTGCCTTCTGCGGCCCCCAGCTCATTTGAGTTTGAGACCCCTGATCTACATGGATATTAATATCACCAACAATTATGACTTTATCTGCAGACATTACTAAGTCTGAGAGAAAATCAGCAAATTCTTTGATAAAGTCTGTATGGTGCCCTGGTGGCCTGTATACAATAGCCAGCACAAAAGTTAAACAGGAATTATTACTTGCACTAGATAATTTTACATTAAGGACCATCACTTCAAAATAATTATTTCAAATTAGACCTTTGAGCAACTGATCGTGTTAAGTACTGAATCGTTAAGTACTGATCGTGTTACTATAAATTACAGCTACACCTTTACCTTTCAGATGAGGCTCATGTTTATAACAGTAATCTTGAGGGGTGGACTCATTTAAATGAATGTAGTCGTCTGGTTTTAGCCAGGTTTCTGCTAAGCACAGCACATCTAGTTTATGAACTGTAATTATATCATTTACAATAAGTGCTTTGAGGAAAGGGATTGTATATTCAGTAACCCAAGCTTTATCATTTGTTCATTTGTGTTATATCCATTCTTAGTTGTTTGTAAATCAATTAAATTTTTACCCGTAAACGGTTTTGAGAATTGTTTGTATTTGCTAATTCGGGGAACAGACACAGTCTCTATAGGATGATATCTAGGTGAAAGAGTCTCTATGTGTTGTAATTTATCTGACGTCTGTGAGGTGAGACAGCTAGCAGACGGTCGGTTTAGCCAGTTTTTCTGCTTCCTGACCTGGACCCCAGTTAGTCAAGGTTTAGCTCTAAGACTATGTGCCAAATTACTAGAGAGAAGAGTGGCACCATCCCAGGTGGGATGAATACCATCTCTTTTCAACAGGTCAGGTCTGCCCCAAAAACTTTTCCAATTGTCTATGAACCCTATGTTATTCTACGGGCACCACTTAGACATCCAGCCATTGAGTGAGGATAATCTGCTAAGCAAAGAATCAATCCTGCGCATAGGAAGAGGGCCAGAGCAAATTACAGTGCCTGACATCGTACTTGCGAGTTCACACACCTCTTTAATATTAGTTTTAGTGATCTCCGACTGGCGAAGTCGGACATCATTAGCGCCGACGTGAATAACAATCTTAGAATATTTACGGTTAGCTTTAGCCAGCACTTTTAAATTTGCTTTGACGTCAGGTGCTCTGGCTCCCGGCAAACATGTGACTATGGTGGCTGGAGTCTCTATTTTCACATTCCGAGTAATAGAATCGCCTATCACCAGGGCACTTTCAACAGGTTTCTCAGTGGGTGCGTCACTGAGTGGGGAGAACCCATTTGATGTTCCGATCGGAATGGAACAGTGATTTTTTGACTCGCGATTATGCCGTCTCACAGTCACCCAGTTGCCCTGCTGCACGGGCTCTACAGCCAGAACCGAACAATGTACAAGGTTTGCTAAGCTAGTCGCATCCAAAGCAGTATCTAAAGCCCTTGCATTCTTACTATCCTCGATTAAAGTTTGGATGCGTGTCTCTAATTCTGAGATCTTCTCTGTCAGCCTGACAATGTCCCTATATTTATCACATGTGAAGCCCTGGCTGCTGACAGAGACAGAAAGAGTATGCATGAAGCAGGAAGTGCATGTAAGAATTGCAGGAGATGACATGACTCACCGTGTGTGTTGATCCAATTCACCAGTTGTTTGATGAACTCGGGGAAAAAAAGGCGCGAGCGAGAAAACGCTGTATGCACGGACAGTAATTAAGATAGCACAATGCTAACGCATTTAGCGACTAAGATTAAAGCTAACGATTACGGTTTATTAAATCTAGTTTTGTATTGTATTTAGCAATAAGAACGAACGTCGAGTTTAAAAAAAAAAAAACAAGTTTATACGACGCAAACAAACGCAATCCACTCGAGCAAACAGGAAACAGCAGCAGCCAATATAAGCCAGTCATCATCCTGGGCCAGAAAATCATTGTGCTCCTTAAAAACTCATTCTCTTCTGATTCTGACATTAGCAATGTCCTATAATAAGGCCAAAGCTGCCATTGCCATAAAATAAGGGTTGTATCAATTTTCACATGCTTTTATATGTTCTTACTTAATCTTCTTACGCACAGTTGATACATCAGGCCCCTGGTCCATTTTCCCCAAATGGTTTAAGTGAAACAGTGACTCAAAACAACCTTTTCCTGTAAGACCCCCGGTTGCAAATTAACACCATCACTTTTAACAATTAAAAAAAATGCCTGCAAATGATTTTTTCCTCTCAAAACCACATTTACATAGTTAATGGGTCCTATTGTTTGTCCTCACAATCCTATTGGATAGAAGAAGTGTTTATAGGTCCGGTCATCTGGCTATGAACTCACTCTACCTGCAAACTTCCCGCTGAGCTCATCTCCTTTTTTTGCATGACTGGATTTGTCAGGATTAAAGTAAGTAACATTGCTTAAATATTTTTTTGGGTGTTTATTACAATGTCTAGAACATGTACATATATAGTTATTTTGGAAAACTTTCATCAAATTTGATTTAGAGCTTGTTATGTCTATGCTGTAATTGTACACCATTGGGTCAGAGTGGTAGTCAAAATACCCTGTGCACCTTACACATTACATAAGGACACTGCAATTTTCAAATGATCACAAATTGAAAAATAAATGTAGTAGAAATGTAGTATTACATGATTAATTGTAACTAAGCTCTAAATGTGTTTTTCTGATAAATCTGTTTTAATTAGTTTAGCTTAGACCATTATTAAACACATGAAAAAATGTTATGGGATATTTGAAACTTCAGCATCTATAGCAGTACTTGAAACTCCCTGTATCTTTGTAGTTTTTTAACTTCTAAATGATCCTGAGCCATTTTTTCTCAATGTTGCCCAAGCAGCTGTTAGTAGCATTAGGAGATAGAAAAACAGATTCTGAATGTTCTGGAATTTTTGGGATGCCTGTTGCATTGTCCAGGGACAGGTGCGAATGGTCTTGAATGTGAACCTGTAAGTGCTCTGGGGGGGATGCATGTGTTCCTTTAGTATGATAAGTAGAGAGCATAATAGGCTGCAATAGACAGTATTGTTTGAATGTAGTGAAATGTTGATTATCACTTTATTGAAATTATAATACTGGCAATACTTAGATTTCTACCCACATGGTCTACCACCCTGTCTATTCTTTCAGTTTATCTACTACAATTTAAGACCCATATGTATTATTCACATATTTAAATGCTTATTCATAAAACTATGATTGTTGTGTGGTTATTACTCATGATATATACTGTTATGGGGCTAAGTAAGCAATCAACCCTGCAAAATCAATCAATGCTTAAATGTTCTGTATATCTGTTCATACAAAGTGAGTACAAACACAGAAGTTCTGCTCCCAGCAATGGCCAATGTTGCAAATTACCAACATTTTCCTAAAAACTTACTAAAACGTAAAAAATCAGAAAACTCTTTCATTTCTACATCAGAGGCCTCCTAAAACAATATCTGGGAGGTCAAAATTTTTTGCTCATTTTTTTCTATATTTGGGTCTTACAGGGTCTTACAACACCAAATGTGAGATTCACAGATACAAAGTACAGTAATACCTGGGTTTACGAGCGACTTATTATCCAAGCAAATCGGTGGACGAGCATGGAGGGTCAAATCGGTGTATGAACATTGTATCGGTGCGCAAGAAAATTTCCCCCTCACCCACGCGCTTTTTTTTTAATGTGGAAAAAGTCCTAACGCTCAGCATCGTCACGCACATTTTTACTGGAAATATCCTAATGACAGCCTCTCATAACACAGTCGCGCGGTCCCAACCCCTTAACTCATTAATTCTCTCAGTGTCGATTGGTTTGGCTACATCACTCACCACAGTGATACTTTTATAAGTTAACATTTAATTAATTGTGATCGCTATTGTTCACGTAGTGAAATATACATGTACAGTAACTAAACAGTAACTGTCACGGTTCATGAATTCATTGTTTCCTAGTTCTGCCTGTGTGTGTGTATCTGTATCTCCCTGTGTTCGTTCGCGGCTCCCGTGTGTTTGTTCGCGGCTGCGGCTCCCTTGTGTTCGTTCACGGCTCTCCATCTCCCATGTTCCACGACCTTCACTCTGGATTATCACTTTGTTTGTTTTCTGCACTATTATAATAAATTCACTCATTTGCACTTCAATCCTTGCTTTCCCCGCTCCCCCCTCCTCCCTCCTCTCGTCTCCTCCAAGCAATTAGTTTTAACTGCAATTAATCGGGTAAAACCCCAAATTTTATTTTTTAAATGAGCATTTGTGGTCGTGTGGAACGAATAGATTGATTTTTAGTGCATTTTTATGGGGAAATTTGTTTTGGTGTACGAGCATTTTGGTTTACAAGCTTGCTCTTGGAACAAATTAAACTATTACTGTATATACAAAGGAGAAACATAAATTTACCATAAACTCAAAGGACGCGGCCCACCACACATACACTGAGCTGCAGAACTTTTAAACCAGCAGGGCGGCGGTTGATTGGCTGCCAAGATGACATCACTGATGGGGATTGACAGTCGCTTCCTCCAATCAGCGGAGATCTGGTAGAAATTATAGAGCTGAAGAACAAATGCATACAACAGAAAAAAAAATACATGCAGTATGTAACAGAGGGGTTTAAGATTTTGGACTGACCAAGAGCGCTGTAGTTGTACAATAACAAGAGTAATCCTCAAATACAACTTGCCTGTTAATTGTACACACAATTGTGCTTTTTGTTTTAAATAATATATTAACTTTGGACCTGGACAACATTCTAAATATTGACCATTACACCATTCTTTGTAGTGACTGCATACCCAAATTTTCACAATGTTGACATGATCAGATACATTTTTTTAATTTTCATTTACAAGCATTGGCTTTTTTTTTTTTGGTTATCCAAATTTCTTTATTTAAATAAAGGTGTGAAAATGTCTTTTATATTGTTGGTAACTATAAACTGGGAAACGCACTAAGAATTTTAGCTTTGTCAAGTGGATAGTTGGGGTGAATACTGTCATTTTCAGATCTTTGAAACACCATAGAGCATCGTGATTATAATGTTTGAACTTCAAGAACCAATGATTCATTCTCATGTCACAGAGCACATTTGAGCTTCAGAAATAACCTCTATGGTTCTCAGTCCATTGTAATCGGTGCTCTGCTTGACCAGAAGAGAGTTCAATTTGTTGACTATTTGACTCACTTTGCTTGCCAATGTTAAAAATACAGTAATACCTCGTTTTACAAGTGACTTGGTATACGAGCAAATCAGTGTACGAGCATGGTGGATGCCCTGAAGTGTCTGCGGAGACCATGATTCTACTAGACCAGGGGTCGGCAACCTTTAATGTTGAAAGAGCCATATTTTACCCAAAATTTTTTCTCAAATATGTCCAGAGCCGCAATCTAAGGTTATATCTAAGGGGGAGCGGCACACATGCGGCACGTAGCGCGTCTTCCGTGGGCGGAGTGGCACTCATGCCATCTTCCATGGGCGGAGTGGCACTCATGCGGCGCACAGCGCGTCTTCCATGGGCGGAGCAGCACTCATGCGGCGCGCAGCGCATCTTCCATTGGTGGAGCGGCACTCATGCGGCGCGCAGCGCGTCTTCCGTGGGCGGAGCGATAGACTCATGCGGCGCAATGGAAAACAGAAAACAGTACACAAAGCACAATAGAAAAACAAAACAAAAATAGAAACAGCCAAAAGCAAAAACTGAGAGGCAGAGGCAAAGAGGCATAGTCAGACCGTACACATATCCACATAAACACATATGTATACACATATATACATGCATAAACAACTGTTTAAACACAAAACCCCCAAATAATTACATATTAAACATCAACAAACGCAAAGGAGAAAAGATGGGTTTTAAGGCAAGATTTAAACTCAGATAAACTGGAAGCCATTCTAACAGGGTCAGGGAGATTGTTCCATAGTGTGGGGCCGGCCACTTCAAAAGCTCGATTTCCCCTTGACTTTAGGCGGGTTCTGGGGATCTTTAAGAGGACTTTATCCTCCGATCTCAGTTCTCTCACGGGAGTGTAAGGGTGAAGAAGATTGGTCAGATAGGAGGGAGCCAGATTATTTAGAGATTTGTAAACAAGTAATAGGATTTTATACTCAATTCTAAACTGGGTAGGCAACCAGTGAAGAGATCTCAGGAGGGGGGTAATGTGATCGAATTTATTACGCCTCTTAAGAAATCTAGCTGCCGCATTTAGAACTATTTGTAACCTAGAAATTTGCGCCTTAGAGATCCCGTAATAAAGGGAATTGCAGTAGTCCAGTCGCGATGTAATGAAGGCATGGATAGCGGTCTCTAAAGAACCCTCGGAAAGGAAGGATTTAATTTTAGAGAGAGAGCGAAGATGGAAGAAACTAGAACCAACAACAGTGCTTATTTGCTTGTCAAATTTTAAACAGTTGTCAAAAACCACTCCCAAATTCCTCACTTTGGGAGAGATAAATTAACTTAAAGACTCAAGATCAATAGGATTTTGTGTTTTGGAGTCAGAAGGGTTGAAGTCAATGACTGCCGTTTTATCTGTGTTTAGGGAAAGAAAGTTATTGGAAAGCCATGATTTAACATCATCCAGGCATGCTAATAGAGTATGGAGAGCAGATTTTTCTTTTCTTGTTATGGGCAGATAGATTTGCATGTCATCTGCGTAGCAGTGGAAGGAAACATTGTGTTTGCTAAAGATAGAGCCCAAAGGAAGCAAATAAAGAGAGAACAGGGTAGGAGCTAGAATGGAGCCCGGAGGAACACCACAGCTTAGATTGCTTGGATCGGAAGTGAAGTTACCAACTTTAACTGAGAAACTTCGATTGGTTAAAAAAAGATTTTAACCAGCTTAAGACCTCCCCCTGTAGCCCGATGCAGGATTCCAGGCGAGAGACAAGAATCTTGTGATCAACAATGTCAAAGGCTGAGGACAGATCAAGCATAACTAAAATGACAGAATCGCCTGAATCAGTAGCTATTAGGATGTCATTAAGAACCCTGATAAGGGCAGTTTCTGTACTGTGCATCGTTTTGAAACCGGACTGAAATGTCTCGTAGATGTGATTATTTGCTAAAAAGGATTGGAGCTGTAAAAACAATTTTTTTTCCATTACCTTAGAAATAAAAGGTAAAACAGATATGGGCCGGAAATTTGATAAGACAGAAACATCCAGTGAGGGTTTCTTTAGAACTGGAGTTACCATGGCCATTTTTAAGCTGTCTGGGACAGACCCTGAATGCAGACATTTGTTTAACAGGGACACCAGTCCTGATGCCAATGTCAATCAATTGTTTCAAATAACGAGGGTGTATAGTATCAAAGGGACAAAGGGTAGGTTTAAGTTTACAATCAGTCAAGGAAGTTATTGTAAGAGACAGAGTTAAACGTAGTCCAAAAGGCAGGTGGGTTTCCAGGTGTCGAGATTTCGTGATCAGCTGCCTGTATCTGGGCTCTCAGACTCATCGCTTTGTCACGGAAATGTCTCAAGAAATCTTCACAAAGTGTAGAAGTGGGATTTTGAAAAGTACTTACAGGGGGATTTAGCACTGAGTTTATAACCGAAAAGAGAATTTTAGGAGTGTGGTGGTGTTTATCAATCAAATTTGAGAAGTAGAGAGACTTGGCACTCTTTACAGCACACTGATACAGAGTCAAACTGTTTTTCAGAATATCGAATGAGATTGTTTGTTTGTCCTTTTTCCATTTCCACTTAACACTTAAAATTCATCAATTGTATTGATTCGCATGCTCTTTTGGGGCTACTGTTCAGCCAAACAAACTTTATATTGTTTTTTCTGTACGAGAAAAAATATTCCCTCATCTAGGTGCATTTTTGTGTCGTAAAGATCCCTTTATCACCCCTTAACTTGATCATTCTCTCAGCGTTGCTCAGTTTGGGTGCATCATTCACCACAGTGCATTATTGTACAAGTTGTTGTGAATATGATTACGTGAATATGATGAAACTTTATTAATTGCGCATGTGTTACCAACAGGACACATTGCATACTAATGAGGCTCACGTGTGTTCTCAGTACAACACACCCAATGATATTCTTAAAGGGCCATACACTTATAGAACAGCATACTATAATAGTTATAACTCCATACAGATATATACATAAGTGATTTACATCGGTTTTACCTCGTGCTGTTGCATTAATTGTGATCGCTATTCTTCACGTTGTAATATAGTAACAAATGTTGAAGGAACTAGTTAATCTGAGGGGTTATTAAAAGCAGCAATGCTACAATATAGTGAAATATATAAGCAGTAACCTGGCCCCCCCTCCTCCATCATGCTAGCAGTGAAGAGGTAAAGTGCATGTTACAGTATATTGTTAATTGACAGTTAAACTCTAAAAATACTTAATTAGTATTTGAGATCTTAATGGTTATAATTTTAAATGTAATTAATAGGTTGAAACCAAAAAAATATTTAAAATGGGCATTTATGGTCCTGTGGAACGAATCAAGTGAGTTTTAGTGCATTCCTATGGGGAAAATAGTTTTGGTGTACGAGCATTTTGGGTTACGAACTCACTCTTGGAACGAATTAAACCAAGGTATTACTGTACTTTCTTCTGGATTTCATTTCTCCAGGTAGTTTTTGATCAGCCTCTTATGACCCCTTCACTCCCATTTTCATTGATCTTTAATAGACATTTGTTATGGTTAGAAAATGATTGTTTATGTGGGGGGGGGGGGGGGGGGGGGGGGGTATATTGGTGATTTTAGGACTCTAGGTTAGACATCCTAATTTGCTTTAATATTTCTTGGAAAAAAATAAAAGCAGCAGCAACTAGATGTGGCCCAGATACTATGCTGTGGTTTGGGTTTGTAACGCTACAACTCCTTGTGAACAGCCAGATGAGCTTTATTTGAAACAGAAACAAACATGCAATGCTGAACTAATTTATTCATGTATAAGACACAAAGATGGATTCAAACAATCACGGCTCAGAAAACAGTAGTTTGGCAATTTGCTTATTGGATCAGAGGACAGTGTTACATCAGCTCATTCCACTTAATCTGGCAATGAAAGCAAAAGCCAAAATACACTTAGTATAAACAGTTCAAATGTTTTTCATGTCCATATCTATAATAATTTAAAAAAGTTACCTGTAAACACTTCAACCTCACACAGTGTGAGACTCTCGATGCGCCCAGGTATATAAAGGTTGACATAGCGTCCCTTAACAGGATTAAATGCAAATGTTTTCGTAGCTCCAGCTGGGATGTTGTCAACAGTTTTAGCTCTGTGAAGACGCACCATAACAGAAACAGATGGATCAAAAAAGCGATGTTTTTTCTAGCAACTAAAAGAGATTCAATACTTACAGTGCATTATTGTTGCCATTATTTTCCAGGCTATTGCCGATACGGATCTGAACACCATTTATCCTTGCTGCACAACAATCTCCACGATTAGTGATGCTAACACTGGCTACATTGTAGACATCCAACAAGTCAACTCTCCACCAGGGATCATTTTCCTCATTAGTCGCACTACATGACCCAAGACTGAAAATTGGATTCCTGTTGCCATCGACAGCCTTTTGAGCGTCTGATGATTCATATGTGGAAGACTGGACAGCTTCGCCAAACAGTGCAAGATTCCCTGTTTTACAATAAATAAAACATCTATTTTCAATGTGATAAGTATAATGATCAAAATACAACCATTTTGCAATAACTGTCTTGATGTGCATTATACGTTATTGGTTACCAAATCTTACTGAACATTATATACGTGTTACTAACAACATTCAGATGAATAAAGAACACTTACTTGGAACACAAGAGTATGGTGGGAAGTCTGTTAACAAAACCAACACACATTAATAAATATATAGTTGCATTACAGTTTTCTCTGTCTGTCTCTTACCTACAAACACCTCAACCTCACAAAGTGTGAGACTCTCGATGCGCCCAGGTATATAAAGGTTGACATAGCGCCCCTTAACAGGATTAAATGTAAATGTTTTTGTAGCTCCAGCTGGGATGTTGTTAACAGTTGCAGCTCTGTGAAGACACCGTGACAGAAATACAGATACAGGTTTAAAATTGTGATTTATTGTAATTTACTCAATTTCTAAACATTCTTGCAAGTATTAAAAGAGGCAATACTTACAGCATGTTATTGTTGCCATTATTTTCCAGGCTGTTGCCGATACGGATCTGAACACCATTGATCCTCGCTGCACAACAATCTCCACGATTAGTGATGCTAACCCTGGTTATCTTGTAGGCAAAGAAAAGTTCAATTCTCCACCAGGGATCATTTTCCTCATTAGTCGCACTACATGACCCAAGACTGAAAATTGGATTCCTGTTGCCATCGACAGCCTTTAGAGCGTCTGATGATTTATATGTGGAAGACTGGACAGCTTCGCCAAGCAGTGCAAGATTCCCTGTTTTACAATAAACAAACAGTCTCATGTCAATGTGAAGTATAAATTATCAAAATATTGTATTTTGCAAATGTTCATTATCCCTTATTGGTTACCAAATGTTCAGTAAGATTATTATACATTTATTTCTGACAGTCAAATGAATAAAAACACTTACTTTGATCACAAACGTATAGTGCTGTTTCTACGGTTAACAAAACGAATATACACATTAATAAATGAATAAAGAATAGCGTCAGTCTTCTCTCCGTCTGTCTCTTACCTCCAAACACCTGGACTTCACACAGAGTAAGGATTGATTCAGTCCCAGGTAGAATAATGTTGACATATCGGCCATTAACAGCAGCAAATGAAAATGTTTGTGTGCCATTAAAAGCAGTGAGAATAGTTGCAACCCTGCAAATACACAAGTTTTAAAACGAAAAACAGAAACCTCACAACAACGCACACGTCTAACAAATTCAATTATACCGTTCCAAGAACCAATTGGTTTTTATAGCACACACACACAATACAAGTTGTTCATTTTTTATATTGCGTTATGAGAAACAACCGTCCAAACATACAAATGTCTGATCACAATCTGAATGAAATGAGTTAAAGTGCCTATGGCTGGAGCCGAGTGGTTGGTTTGTGCAGGAAGTGCAAGAGTTTATTAAACCAGATTGAACATATAAACAGTGGAAGACGATAGAACTGAAACCTTTCTTACAGCTCATTGTTGTTGCCGTTGTTGTTCAGACGGTTACCGACACGAATCTGAGCTCCTTGAAGTCGCTCTATGCAACAGTCTCCACGATTAGTGATGGTAATGTTGCGTACATTGTAGACATTTCCAAGGTTAACTCTCCACCATGGATTAAACTCAGCTTTAGTATGAGTGCATGAGTTCTTGATGAAATCAGAGTCTGTGTTTCCATCTACTGCATGTTTAGCGTCACCCAGTGAGTTTCCCAAGGAGGACTGTACAGCCATGGCATTGAGAGCAAGATTCCCTGTTCAAGATGAAACAAATAAATAAAGGATAAGACAGGTTCAAAGTGTGGCAAGTAAAGCAAGGCAGAGAGTCATGGGAATGGAGTTTGAGCATCAATTCAAACCACACCAGCCTCAAGTCTCATGGAAGAGAGGACCAGACCTGGACTTTACACTATTTTCTGTTATTCATGGGGGTCTGCCGCTTAACTTTCATTTTTGCCATTCCTGTATCGTTCATCACTGAAACTTTAACATCGTTACCAACTCGAGAGGTGATGAGCAGGAGGGAACCAGCAAAAGTTAAAACTTTAATTATAAAAACCACAGACGACTATTGCACTCACACCACATTCCGTTCCCACTGCTCTTGATCTACCCTGCTTGCCACAGAGTCACAAGCTTTCATTTCCAACATTTCACAAACCTTTGGAATCAGACATGCACAGGCCAGTAAGAAGCGTTAGAAAATAAATCTTGAAATAAGACATCCTGAAAAAGACAGAACATAACTTAATTTAAATTTCTCATCCTCACTTAAATATATTGTTATTGCATTGATAAAATAAGTATTAAGAATCCCATGACTTTCAATCAGTGAAATGTGACAAACCTGCCTCCATTCTGAGTACCTATTTTTCTACTTTATTATTATTATTATCATTATTATCAATAAAGAAAAATCTAAACTGTTTTATATAGATTGTTCAGTATTTTAGATAAATATTTTATGTGTAGCTGATATTTTAACTGCAATCAATGCTTGCTAATGACTCATCAGGAGATTTAAAACTGTATAGAAATAATAAACAATAAACTCCAAATATAATTTTAGCTTGGTGTAAAAAGTGGGGAAACCCACAATCAACTAACCTGGCCTCCATCAACATATAAACCTCACAGTGTCACGTTCATGTTGTGTTGTTTCACTCTCCATTTTTATGTCCATGTGCTTCCTGTGTTATTTCCCTCACCTTTCGTCAATCACTCCCCTCGTTAGTCTCGTCACCTGTTCCCAATGATGAGCCTTCATTTGTTATTTTGTCTCGGTCAGTTGTTAATAATGTGTGGTCAGGAATCATGGTATGGTTCTCTGAATTTTTAACAACTGTGCTCTTTTTGTTTTATATTTAAAGTGTTTGATTTTGTCCTAATAAAGAGAAGTTTCAGTTCATCCTTCCTTCCGTTTATCCTCCCGCATCGCACGCTAACACACAGAAGACCTTCAAACAAGTAATATGTTGGTTAAGTATTTAACCAACATATTATTCACATGAGGAATATTATGTCCAGTCAAAACATTTCAGACCAAAAGTGTGCTATTGAACATAATTATTCACATAATACACCATGTCTCAAAATGATAATTTATGGCTATATTTAAGATGTGATTTATGAAGCCCATATATCATGCTGAGCAAAGAAGAGGGTTCTGTACGTTACCTTCCAGAAGAAAATCACTCTGTTTGCATTTTAGCATGATCAGTGCCCAGACATCCCATCCCTAGTTTCTCTACTATCATCTCCCACTGTGATGCAGTTGAGGTCTGATGACATGTGTTTGTTAAAAGTCAGCAGACACCAAATCTCCGGAAAGACTTAACAGATTATTCTTGAAGAATTCATTCATCATTCATTCTCTTCACTTGTTGCATGAATGGTTCAAACTATCTAATGTCTTGAAAATGAGTATGAATAGTTATATATATATATATATATATATATATATATATATATATATATATATATATATATATATATATATAAACAGAACAGAACTGAGATATTTCTGTATTGTAGATATGTTTTGTTTTGGGATACATTAATTTTGTTGTAGTGGGTTGTTTAATTTGGGGTTCAATAGATTAAGACATGAGAAAGTTTAATAAACCTGGCATGGGTAGAGGGAGAGGGGTGTGTTACCAGACTGACATGACATTTTCTGTGGGAAGAGGGTTTTCTGCTTACCCACTAACTTCCACCCCATGGGTTGCCAAGCAGAATTGCGGAGAAAACAATCCAATTGATCAGCCAGAAGATAATAGGACAGAAGTGAATGGTTTAAGAACATCAACTGAAAATGGAGGTATGTCTATGGATATGTTGACCACTGTTGTAAAGCAAATAGGTCAATCTATCAGCTAACAGATTGTGTCCTGTATAGAGTCAAAACTGAGATGTGCCCTCTGAGATGCGAAATTTAAAGTTAGTGTTCCAGTCTGATGTTAAAGACCCACTATACTATCGTGAGGATGGTTCTGATAAATGCACAATATATGAGTGGGTGGAATTGATGTCAGTGTACTTGCGTAAATGTAGCTGGTTCAAAAAAAGTTAAATAATATTTTGGTTATGAACTTTATCAAAACAATTTTATTTTGTGTTCTGAGTGATAATGTAAACAATTTCATGCAGGAAATTGTCATACTCAGGACACATATCAATGACGCACATATACCTCGTTCGACGCGCTAACCGCGCCATCTTGAGAAGCGCATTTTCCACCGACTGGGTCGGACGTGCTTTAGCTTGCTTTTGTAATGAGAGCTGCTTTATGTCTACAAGAGGAGAGACGTGTCCCAAGAAAATAATCTACTGTGTCTTGTTGTCCTGCAGACTGAATAAATCAATAAATCAACCATTCATAAATCAACACACACAACCAGAGTAAAACTGCTACATAAAAATGGTGCCGTGACCTGCTGGATCAACTAGATCAGCTGTCGCAGATCACCAGAGTTGTGCAACGCGCTTGTGAGGTCTGGATGCTGCACTTGGAGGCTGTGGAACGATAAAGGGAAAGTGTACAAGCCAGAGTCCTCCTGTCTCACAGCCGAGAATGAATCAGTGGCGCAGTTTTTCCCCATGTAGAGTCTATGGTAATAGAAATCATTCCACCCGTTCACATTTTATGAGAGAAAGAAGATGTTTGTCATGCTTGGAGATTGGACATCAGCAAAAGAAATGTCACAAAGTCATCAGCTCTGCTAGTCCATCTGACCCGCAAACCCAGGGAAACTAAATAATCCCAGGGGACTATGTGAGTGCAAAGTGTCAAACCCTCAGTGTGGATGATGATTTGTTTGTTTACAATGAATGTTGCAAATGTGTCTCTGGTTACAGTATTGTCTTATTTCAGAATGTCAAAAAGTTGGAAAACGCAGACAGTCAATTCTATACCTCAGTACTATTGAATGACAAAGTCACAGTCCAAGCTCTACTGGATAGAGTGCACGGCGTGCACGATAAATGAGGACACAGAGCGTGAACTGCTGAGTGTGGGAATGTCTGCAATGGCTGACCAGTTAGACATGGATGTTCTTCTTGTTGGGTGTGGTGGTGTTAGAGTCAGACCCAAAGGAGTTTATCAGCTGAAGATCGAAGTGTATGACATGACTGTAAGTGTACCAACATTTGTCGTTCCAGAACAGAAAGACCAGTTAATTCTGGGAACCAATGTCATCAAGTTCATACTTACCCAACTTAAGCAAACCTCTGGCTATTGGAATGTCATGAATCATCCTGAGACTTCTGGAGAACCTGAGATTGAGCAGTTCCTGAACATGCTGTCAGAATCAGAATCGGAATCGGAATCAGGAGTTTTATTGCCAAGTGGAAGGAAGGAATTTGTCTTGGTGCTGAAGCTTCCAGTGCACATAGACAACACAACATGAGTTTACATAGCAAACAACAATACATAAACACAGTACATGTGGTCACATGATGGAATTTTTTTGTATGGAGTGGGAGAGGGGATAGATAAGCACAGAATGTCAGCCATAACATCCGTCTGCATTGTTTTTCTTTCCCAGCGCTCTGCCCAGCATTTTATCTCTGGTCCATAACTTCAGATGTTTTAGAGTTCAGTTCTATGTTTTGTCCTTGATTGGAGATAAAGCAGTACAGGGAATGATAGCAGACCAAGCTGTCATGCTGACCTCCCAACCCAGAGATAGTGACAAGTGAGTTAATTTTGGACAGAGTATTGCATTATTGCACTTAAAGGCGGCTGGGGGGGGGGGGGGGGGGGTATTTGGTAGCTGAATCAAACCAGACAGTGATGGAGGTGCACAAAACAGACTCAATGACGGCCGAGTAGAGCTGTATCAGCAGCTCCTGTGGGAGGTTGAGCTTCCTCATCTGACGAAGGAAGTACAGTCTCTGCTGGGCCTTTTTTACAATGGAGTCAATGTGATTGTTCCACTTCAGGTCCTGAGAGATGATGGTGCCCAGGAACCTGAATGACTCCACTGCTGCCACTGTGCTGTTCATGATGGTGAGTGGAGGTAGATCAGGGCTGTTCCTCCTGAAGTCCACTATTATCTCCACCGTCAGGTGTTAACAGGTGGAAAGGTGGTATAATACCTGATTTTGTGGGCACGGCAAAACTGGCCAAAGGCGTCACTTTGTTGCCTATGCAAGAGCACCTCGTGTGGGGTAAGCTTCCATCCAACACCCCTATTTCTGTGGGAAGTACTATTGTCATTGAGCCACCCAAGGTGCAGACACACAAGAAAGGCATTATGGTGGGAAGAGTCATTGCTTCTATGCCTGCCAATGGATGGGTCCCGGCCAGGATTATGAACCCCATGGATAAGGCTATTACACTGAAAAGAAACTCCAAAATAGCTGATGTCTTTCCTGTTGTAGCTGTTGAGGATCTCAGTCTGCATGCCAATCACAAGAGCAACGAGGTGGTGAATGTGCAGAGCCAAGGCATCATTGAAGCATCATTGTTGATGAGGGAAGTGCTCCTGTCTCCAGGTCCCACGAAACCCTGCAGAGTCTTGGCCTTGGTGATCTCGACATTGAATCATGTGAAGTATCCCATTATTGGAAGAGTCTGTTAGTACAGCTCATTGAGAGGCATGAGGATGTTTTTTCAAAACACAAGCTGGATTGCGGTAAGGCCTCACCACTTGGTATGGAAGAAGAATGGCGACCTTCGAGTATGTGTGGACTACCGTTGGCTGAACACACAAACTGTCAAAGAGGCTCACCCCTTACCTCATTAGGCAGACTGTTTAGCAGCTTTGGGAGGTAATGTCATCTTTATTGCAATGGACTTAACCTCTGGGTTTTATAACATCGTAATGTCTGAAGAGGACAAAAAGTTCACTGCCTTCACAACTCCCATGGGCCTGTATGAATTCAATTGTCTTCCGCAGGGGCTCTGTATCAGTCCAGCCAGTTTTATGCGACTCACGACCAACGTCTTCGGAGATCGGAATTTCCTCACACTGTTATGCTATCTTGATGATCTTTTTGTGTATGCCCCAAATGAAGAAGCAGCCATTGAGCGGCTTGAGTTCCCTGTCAAGGGAACTCAACACTGCGTTGAACGCATATGGGAACGCATTAGTGTAATTGTCTTTTGAAGCGCAATTGAAACCAGGTGTGCGAGTGCACGTAGCCGAGTGTGACGTCATGAGCCAGGAGTATAACTGCACGCAGCAGACTAGCAGCCTCAGCTTAGTGTCTTCAACAGCGCTCGAAGCTAACGTGTGTTTGAGTTGCTCTGCTGGCTGTAAGTCCATATATTTCACTTACCTCTGAAGAAATGGCGGATTCACAGTCTTTCAGGCGTTGTGTCACTCCTTGCCCACGTTTTATCACGGGTAAGGACACACACGCTCTCTGTGTGTTTTGTTTGGGCGAGGCTCAAGCACGCTCAGCGCTCGAGGGCACTGAGTGTGCAGAGTGTTTGCAGCTGCCGCTGCGCACTCTTCGCTCACGCCTGGCAGTCTTCGAGGGGACTGCTCAGGCTCGCGTTCCTCGTGGGTCTGGTCCCGCTGCAGCTGAGGCTCAGCGACGGCTGCACTCATGGGGATCGCAGCTGGATTTAGCAGCGGGGTCGGAGACGGGCGAGCCCTTTTCTCCTCCCTTACCTGCTGAATCCGCGCTCACTCAGGATTCGGAAGCGCACCATGCGGTGATTACTTCCGACCTGGGTGATGACGCTCTGCTGAACCTCTCTAGTTCTGAGGAATTAGAGGTGGATGTAGTCAGCATTGATGTGGATGAAGCTGAACCGCCATCAGCTTCACCTGCGTTTGAGGAGCTGCTTGAGGTTGTCACTCGGGCAACGGCGAGGCTTGGTCTCGAGTGGCCAGCTGAGCCCAGGGACGCTCGTCCTAAGAGTCGGTTAGACGAGCGTTACCTGCCTGCTCGAGTGCAACCTCAGCGTCGGGGTTTGCCGTTTTTCCCGGACCTCCACACCGAGGTGTCGAGGTCTTGGAAGCGGCCCGCCTCCCATAGGGTGCATAGCAGCGTTTCTGCTAACTATGCTACCATTATGGGAGCCAAAGAGCGCGGCTATGGGGCGATGCCTAGAGTGGAGGAGGCGCTGGCTAACTACCTCGCCCCCCATTCATCGCCACCCCTTAAAACCCCGACGCTGCCCACCAAACCCCTCCGGGTTACTTCCACCATGGTGGGCAGAGCATACTCCGCGGCTGGTCAGGCTGCAGCGTGTTTGCACACGTCTTCACTGCTGCAGGCCTACCAGGCGGAGCTGCTCGCAGACCTCGATGAGGGCGGGGGAATCGGCCCTGAGGCAGTAGCCGAGCTGCGCAGGGCCACCGATCTTTCTCTGAGGGCTGCTAGGGAAACGGCCGGTTCCATCGGTCGCTCCATGGCAGCCCTGGTGGCCACAGAAAGACATCTCTGGCTTAACCTCACTTCTCTCAGAGAAAAAGATAAGAATGTTCTCATCGACGCTCCTCTTACGCCTCCTGGTCTCTTCGGCGACGCTGTCAAGATGGCCGTCGAGAGATTTCAGGAGGCTGCTAAGCAGGAGGTAGCGTTCCGGAAGATTCTTCCCCGCCGCTCTCGGGCAGCTGGGCCTGCGAGCCAGCCGCAGCCCAGCAGCAGCTCCTCGCACCGCGCTGCTCAGCGCCAGAGTGTGGCCTCCCGCCAGCCTCCCCAGTCGGGTGGCGGCGCTGGTCGCCGCACTCAGCCGCAGCCCTCTGGCAGAAGGACAGATCTGAGGGCTGTCCTTCAGGCCAAGAAGGCTAAGAGCAAGAGGCCCTGACACATTCTGGTCGCGGCCCTGCAGCGCACCCCGGGCCGTGCTCTACGCGGGCAGTTTTGTCCAGTCACGCTCCTCTCGGGCCGTGCTGGGCAGGTTGCCCCCTCTGAGGAGGGTCCTAGAGCATCCGCCCCGGCGGCTCTCTGGTTTCGGCCGGGGCCCCGGGGTGGCAAAATATTTATGTCCAGAGGTCGGTCTCGAGAGACTGATACCCTTAGTAGATTTCCTGGCGGCGTGGCAGCGCCTCCCTGGTATCTCTCGTTGGGTCCTGCGTACCGTATCAGAAGGATACGCTGTTCAGTTCCGGGTTCATCCTCCCGGCTTCGCGGGTGTGTTACCAACTGTGGTGAACCCCGAGCAGGCTCTGGTCATGGAACGAGAAGTAGACTCACTGCTGAGGAAAGAGGCCATAGAATATGTACCCCTCTCAGCCTGAGAATCAGGTTTCTACAGCCGGTACTTCATAGTTCCCAAGAAGGGTGGAGGCTTACGCCCTATCTTAGATCTTCGCACTTTGAACGATTCGGTCAGGCGACTGAAATTCAGAATGTTAACTCTGAAGCAGATCGTAGCTCAGATCAGGTCCGAGGACTGGTTTGTCTCGATAGATCTCAAGGACGCGTATTTCCATGTCTCCATCCTTCCTCAGCATCGGAAGTTCCTCAGATTCGCCTTTGGGGGGAAGGCTTATCAGTATCGGGTTCTTCCGTTCGGCCTGGCTTTGTCTCCTCGCACTTTCACCAAGTGCGTGGATGCAGCTCTAGCTCCGCTCCGATCCCGAGGGATCCGGATCTTGAATTACATAGACGACTGGCTCATTTTGGCCCAGTCTCGAGATTTGGCGGTTCGGCATCGAGATGTTGTTTTCGCGCATATGAAGGAGCTCGGGCTAAGACTAAACGCCCAAAAGAGTGTACTCTGGCCGAGGCAGAGCACTACTTTCCTAGGCGTTGTATGGGATTCTGTGTCTGCATATCAATGCGTTAGAGATGTTGGCAGTCTGGAAGGCGCTTCAAGCCTTTCTCCCAGACCTCCGGGGCCACCATGTGTTAGTCCAGTCCGACAACATGACGGTGGTATCCTACATAAACCATCAGGGGGGTCTCCGCTCCCTTCGGCTTTCCAAGCTGGCCGGGCGGATCCTCCTCTGGGCTCGGAACAAACTTTGCTCCCTTCGGGCAGCTTATATTCCGGGATCCCAGAACACGGAAGCAGACTTCCTGTCGAGGCAGGGGCCGAGGCCCGGGGAATGGATGCTCCACACCGAGGTGATGGAGCAGATATGGGAGAAATTCGGTCGAGCCCAGGTGGACCTCTTTGCGTCCCACGAGGCGACCCACTGCCCTCTGTGGTACTCCCTCTCTCCTCCAGCTCCGTTGGGACTGGATGCGATGCAACAGGAGTGGCCGAGGCTACCCCTGTACGCTTTTCCCCCAGTAGCTCTGCTCCCGGGGGTTCTAGAGAAAGTTCGCCAGGACAGGGTCCGTCTCACCTTAGTTGCCCCGCGGTGGCCGGGCAGGGTGTGGTTCTCGGACTTGGTGTCCCTCCTAGACGGCACTCCTTGGAGGATTCCCGTCAGAGTGGACCTTCTGTCTCAGGCTCAGGGCAGGATCCTTCATCCTCGCCCGGAACTGTGGAATCTGTGGGTCTGGCCTCTGAGGGGGCCCGACTCATAGGCTCGGGTCTCTCGACTGAGGTCGTTGAGACCATTCTCCACTCTAGAGCCCCATCCACGAGGAAACTCTATGCTCGGAAGTGGGCTCTCTTCACTTCCTGGTGCGGTGACAAACCTGTAGACCCAGTGACCTGCCAGGTCGGTATCGTCCTGGAGTTCTTACAGGAGAGGTTCGCCGCCGGGCTGTCCCCCTCCACGCTTAAGGTGTACGTGGCTGCCATTGCGGCTTACCACGTACCCCCGAGTGGTATACCTCTGGGTCGGGACCCCCTAGTAGTTCGTTTCCTCCGTGGCACTCTCAGGCTGAGGCCTGCGGTACGTTCCCGGGTTCCTTCCTGGGACCTGTCCCTGGTACTCCAGGCCTTGTCCCAGGAACCCTTTGAACCGCTTGAGGACATCTCAGAGAAATTTCTCACTCTTAAAACGGTGTTCCTCCTAGCCATTTCCTCATTCAAGAGGGTTGGTGACCTTCAGGCCCTGTCAGTGGCCCCCTCCTGTCTGGAGTTTGCTCCTGGTCTGGCGAAAGCCTTTCTCTCTCCCAGACCAGGTTATGTTCCGAAGGTCCTTTCGAGCCCAGCTCGTCACATCGTACTGCAGGCCTTATGTCCTCCCCGCTTTGATGATCATGACCAGGAGTTCAAGAACAAGGTCTGTCCAGTGCGAGCACTGGACGCCTACGTCCGCAGAGCGACCCCATGGCGTAGGTCGGACCAACTCTTTGTTTGCTTCAGGGCTCCTAAGGGAGCTCCAGCATCTAAACCTACTTTAAGCAGGTGGATAGTCGAGACTATCTCACTAGCTTATGAACTGGCGGGTCAGCAGTGTCCTCTGCATGTCCGTGCCCATTCTACTCGGAGCATGGCTACCTCTAAAGCTTTTTGCGCAGGGGCTCCCCTTGCCGATATTTGTGATGCGGCTGGCTGGTCCTCACCGCATACCTTTATCAGGTTCTACCAGTTAGACCTCAACCCCGCTTTGGGAACCTTGGCCCTTTCGTAGTGAGCTACGTTAGCTTGGCGTACTCCGTTCGCTGAGGCGGCGTGGGTATTCTCGTTCCCATATGCGTTCGACGCAGTGTTGAGTTCCCTTGACAGGGAACGTCTCAGGTTACTTACGTAACCCTAGTTCCCTTAGAGGGAACGAGACACTGCGTCGAACGCATACGGGAACGCATTAGTGTAATTGTCTCTTGAAGCGCAATTGAAACCAGGTGTGCGAGTGCACGTAGCCGAGTGTGACGTCATGAGCCAGGAGTATAACTGCACGCAGCAGACTAGCAGCCTCAGCTTAACTAGTGTCTGAAACAGCCGGTGTGCGATGGAGCTGAGGCTACGAGACGCAGTGTCTCGTTCCCTCTAAGGGAACTAGGGTTACGTAAGTAACCTGAGACGTTAGTGTTTTCTAGGCTCCGGGCACACGGTCTGAAGCCCCAAAAAAGTGTTATTTTCTTAGGAGAAGTGTAAAGTGTAAAGTTCAACAGAACCAGACAAGGTTACTGCCATTTCCACCATATCCGAATATGATCTGATGATGCCAGATTGAGTGACACCTTCACAGAAAAAGATTAAATCATTTTTGGTAATGGTGTCATACTATCAAAATTTCAATAGGGTAGGGACAATAGGTGAAAAGAAGCGGGGACATGTCTCACTGTCTCACATGTCTCATATCCTGCATGTCCCACCTTATTTCACCTGTACCGCATGTCTGACCTGTCCCTCTCATCTGTCCCTGATGTCTCACCTGTCTCTCTTGTTTCACCTGTCCCTCATGTCTCACCTGTCCCACCCATAAATTACGCCTATGGATGTGTGCAATGACTAATGACTAATTTCATAAACGTTGAAATGGAAATTTTGCGAGCCATTAGTCGCCCATACCAAACCCTCCCCGGATCCTCTGCTGAAACACATTCTGTCATATAGAGCCATTAATCTAATGAATCTGCCTTAGTGACTTTATAATGGCTTTAGTTTCTAATCGTCTGTTGAAAAAAATATTTTCTTAAACATCATTACTGACAGTTCTTTAACTTCAATGGGTTCTTCTGAGCATGAACTGTCCTGAACATAAACAGAATATTGAAGAACATGAACGCTTCTTCTGAATATGACTTGAGACCTGCAGATCTTTCTCTCACACAGCTGAGCCACATTTGGCTTGAGAGAGGAAAGCGTGGAGAGGAAAGCTTGAAGATGATCGTCAGTAAGTAGACCTGTACTTGGACTCACTGATGTTCAAGATTGAGGAAAAAGTTACAATTCTTTTTGAGATACTAAGTCTTTATTATAAGAAACTTTCTCATTATTTCAAAATATTAAGTCATTATTATAAAAGTTTTATATCTTTTCCAGATACTAAGTCATTAATATGAGAAATTTTCTCATTATTTTGAGATACTAAGTCGTTTTTATGAGACACTTTCTCATTATTTCCAGATATTAAGTCAATATTATGAGAAACTTTCAAATTTTTTTGAGATACTTAGTCATTATTATGAGAAACCCTCTCATTATTATGACTTAAATAATTCTTTTTTTTCTCAACTGTGGTGGAAACGGGCTTCCATACTTTTCTGATGACATGAACATTGTAACATTTGTATATGGTAGAAAATATTGAGATAGGCGACTGCTAATGGGCTGTTAATTATCAGCTGGAACTGTGGGACACCTTTAATAAATGTATTATATACAAACAATGGGATGCAGCCACGGAGGCGTTATTTACTGGATTATATTTTCTATATTAACCCCATGGGTTCATCGGGATAACCTAGCCAACACTGATGTCCCGTTGACTATGTAACCGGGGCGGGAAACTGAGGCCACTGATGAGCCTCAAGCCAGACTCTGAAGCTGGATCTGACTGTCACGAACTGATACGGGAAACGGGAGGACTCAAGGGCCAGTCATACAGCGAAAACGCATGAATCACGCATGAATTATGCACAGATTTTCATTTCTGCACGCAGCGTGTGTCGTATGTGTAATTCGTCGGTGGAACGAACATGGACAATCAGTGATTGTAAGTGGATGTGCGTCAAAGGCGGTTTGTGCGTGATTTTGAGTTTTGAACGGTTCAAAATTTTTCCGACGTCAGTGTGCGTTATTCATGAGTCGCGTGTGTAGTTTATGCGTCGAGTATGCGTGACTATGCGCATGACACGCGTCGGCCGTCAGAGCTTATGCATCGGAACTAGTTTGAAACCGCGCCCCAGCTCCAGCTTCATATCATGCATGAACCGCGCATGTATAACGTTCATTCCACTGACATCCACTGACAATGTAGATTCTGAAAGTGCTTGTACGTGGAATGTTCGCGAAGCGTGCGTTTTTGGATGCGCTCCGTCAGTGATTCATGCGTCGGGCCTGCGTTGAATGTTCGTGGAATACTTTGGTCAATTTCTCGACGCACAAACCCAATCTGTGCGTGATTTGTGAGTGATTTGTGCGTGATCGGCTGTGTGACTGGCCCTTCACTTGCAGGTAAAGGATAGTTTATTAACAATCGGCAAATAAACAAGCATACAAAAGAAAAAGGGGGAAAATATAACGTAACGTAACAAAGATAATGACTGGAACATGAAATGAACCGGGAAATCAGGGCTGGGAACACGACCACAAGAAACACATGAAAGACAACGACGCGACGCCGGACAGCAAACACTGAGGGAATTTATAGGACACATGAGGGAAGGTAGTGATCAGAGACAGCTGGGAATGATTACGGAAAACAAGGAGGCGGGGCAGACGCTAACGAGACACAAACGTGCGGCCAATACGAGAACGCTTCGCCGCGAGTTCACAAAGTGACGAGACGACGCGCAACGGGTGAACACACCTACTGCGCGTGACAAGGACAACAAGCAGACACGAGGGCATGCACAAACGTAACGCGCCCTCACACAAAACGCGGGAGAGAGAGCAGTGCCACGGTTCCGTCCACTAGAACACTAATAACACTGGAAACAGAGACAGAACTGTGACACTGACTGAGTGTCCCGGTGGAGCTCCACTCCCCTCGGTGACACTGTCAACGGAACATCAGTGTTGGTCGTTAAATTGCAGATTCATCATGATTGCATTGGATAGTGCTGATCATATTGCTATCAACTTATAAGAAAATCAGACCTAAATACAATACAATACAAATACAAAAACTAAATACAATCCGCATGACTCTAAATCCAACGCCGATAACAGTAACATTCACTTCATCCAACTCAAAGTAGAACATGCTCAATTTCAAACACAATAAGAAGTAATAATTATATGATGGCTTTGACAAATGTGATGTTACACGGGCAGCTCCATAGTTGTGAAATGTTTCTCTGTCTGCATCAAGCCTGGCCAATGCCCCGCCCCGGGAGTCATTTACTCCACTGTGATTGGCCCCCAGGAGTCATATACTCCACTGTGATTGGCCCCCGAGAATCAAGTCAAGTCAAGTCACCCCTATTTATTTCACGAGTTCACACTTACAAATGATTCAGGAGTAGTAATGGTAAGCGTATTTGGCATGCTGTCCAAGGAGAGGGCTCCGAGCTCGGTATTTAGCCCGAACGTGGAGCACTCCCTCGTATCCTGACTTTGATAGGAATGATTAAATGTGAGGAGTCAGGGTGGTGGAGGGATGCCGTAAACCGTCAAGAGGTGTAAGTGAGTAGAACTTGAATATATATACATGCTTCCTCTCATGCTGATAGGATGAGGTATAATTGCTGATGACGAGTTGACTGCGTTAATCCTTTGAACGTGCTACTCCCGAACTTTGTTAATAAAACATCATATAGCGCTTTTTACAATGCAGATTGTTTCAAAGCAGCTTTACAGTGGTCACAGGAAAAACAATATAAACAAAGTTTGTTTGGCTGAACAGCAGCCTTACAGACAATTGATGAATATTAAGTGTTAAGTTTCCCCAACTGAGCAAGCCATAAGCGACAGCGGCAAGGAACCAAAACTCCGGCAGGTGACGTAATGAATGAAGAACGTAATGGAGAAAAAACCTTGGGAGAAACCAGGCTCAGTCCAGGGACCAGTTCTCCTCTGGCCAACAGCCAAACAGTACATGATTATTATATTGACAACAATTCAAGTCCAATATTAAGTCCAATTTGGCTTAATATTGGGAGTCATATACTCCACTGTGATTGGTTAGCTTGTACTGCTCCAACTCGCACGAAAAAGGAACATTTCGCACACACACAAGCGCTATTCATTCAAAACTCGCAGGCCGCACTTACATTAAACTTTCATATTATCCCGTGGGCCACAAAATATCGTTTCGCGGGCCACATGTTTGAGACCCCTGATTATTAGGAACAGCATACTAATACAGTAGAACCCCGACTTACGAAATTAATCTTTTCCGAGGTTGGTTTCATATGTCAAACTTTTCAAATGTCGGTCAGGCTTTTACATGATAATTGCCTGATCCATTCCAAGCCCTACAATAACACCATATTCAGCATGGGATGAAGCACATCCCAGCTTCATACTTCTCAACGATCTCCCTTTTCGACTCAGTGAATAGTACCCTCTTCCTTCCTTTCACTTCAGCAACAATCTTCACATCCATGGTTACTGATTAGAAAAAGGTTTATGCTAATAGCAGAGGCTGGTGGGAGCGATGCTGACCAATAGGAGAGCAGGTGTTCCCCCTAGAAAGTGTTCCCCTTCTTACATGCACTATTCCAGCCATCCCTGTCATTCAGTGCGAAATGGACTATTCCAACTTTCCCTCGGAGTTCAGGAAGTGTTGTGACAGAACAGAGTTGATGGATGATTAAGGTAAAAGAGATCGGCTGAAGATTGTATATAGTTTATTGAGTGAAATACAGGGAATTATTGCCAATCGTTGAGGTTTTATCGATCTATGCACCTTTAATAAATACCAGTTTTGGTCAGAACAATGATGTCTCACTCAGGGAATGATTGTAGCCTTCATTCAACCCGAACCAAAATCAGCGCGAATATCAAAACAAAAAAGTTTCCTTCTCTGCTGTTAGATGACTGTCAGGCCTTATGCTGGTGCCATGACCCAGGGTTCCTCCTGGATCATGATAATGCCCTAGAGTGTGCAGGCAGTTTTTAGATGATGAAGGCATTGACAGGCCCTCACGTTCCCCAGACTTGAATCCCATTGAGAACCTCTGGGACATTATGCATCAGAGCATATCCACCATCCCATCAGGAATTACGTGTCCCTGATCCAGATCTGGAGGAGATCAGGACTCTATCCTCCATCCCATCAGGAGTCAGATGTTGAATAAACCTGAAAAGCATTGTTTATTAAATTTGTTTCTTTGTTGTTATTGCTGGAAATGTGATTTGACTAAACTGACTAAAAAAATAAAGTTGACTTGATTGAGTGTTTACTTGTATTTAACAATATTTGAAGTTTATACAAATTAAACACAGCCTTATGGATTAGGTATGCATGCAATAAAAACAACAACAATAACTATGCATATTTTATTTTATTTATTTACTTTTTGTGTGATAAATAAATAAAAATGAATCACTGGTCCTAAAAAATCTTTACCGTTGAGCCCTGTTCAATGTTACATGAAGTGAATATATAGAATCTGAAAACATTCTTTCTTTCTTTATTTCAGACATCAGTGCAAGAATGGCTCAACCAAACATAACATCCTCAACGTTTAATAGATCAGAGTGTCCATCAATTGATGACTTCCGTAACCAAGTCTATTCTACAGTATACTCTGTCATCACTGTGTTTGGGCTGATAGGCAATGGCTTTGCTCTTTACGTGCTCCTTCGTACCTACTGTCAGACCTCAGCCTTCCACATCTACATGCTGAACCTGGCTGTATCAGATCTGCTGTGTGTCAGGACTCTGCCCCTACGGGTGCTCTACTACATCAACAAAGGGCAGTGGAACCTGGGGGACTTTCTCTGCCACTTGAGTTCCTATGCGTTGTACGTGAACCTCTACTGCAGCGTCTTCTTCATGATGGCAATGAGTTTTACCCGCTTCCTAGCAATTGTGTTCCCGGTGCAGAACCTGAGGCTAGTCTCTGAGAGAAAGGCGTGTTTTGTTTGAGTGGGCATTTGGGCCTTCATTTGCACCACCAGTTCACCGTTCCTTCTCTCTGGTCAGCATACTGATCCAAGTACAAACAAAACCAAGTGTTTTGAACCACCAGAAAGGTCAGGTAGCCTAGAAAAACTAGTCATGTTGAATTACTTTTCTCTGGTGGTGGGTTTTATTATTCCCTTCCTGGTTATCTTGCTGTGTTATGCAGGCATCTTGCGCACTCTACTTAAGAACAGTAACAGTGTGAAGAAACAACGTTACACACGTAACAAGGCCATTTGGATGATCGTTGTGGTGATGCTGGCTTTCTTGGTCAGTTTTATGCCCTATCATATACAGCGCACGCTTCACCAACACTTTAAAACCCGGAAAGATACCTATTGTGAGGAGGTTAACTATATGCAGAAGTCTGTGGTCATCACCCTCTGCCTGGCTGCTGCTAACTCATGCTTTGAACCAATGCTATACTTTTTCTCTGGAGAGAACTTTCGACACCGCCTGTCCACCTTCTGGAGGGCTTCTGGAAACATGTCTTTAACTCACAAAGGCCGCCAAGCTCTCCGGAGCTCCCACCTGTGGAGGAGAATGAACTGCAATGCTGCAATGGTTCAGAAAAGCTTGGGGAGAGGGCATGCAAATGAAGAAACAGACTTCAAAGAAAAAGAAAACTATAATATATATATATATATATATATATACTTCAAAAAAGTATTAATAATAATAATAATATTAGTTTGAGATTCCTATGTACTACATTACAGTATTATTACATTAATGCTCTTTAGAACTTGTGCATGACTTGGATTAATATACATTTCAAGAATTATAGGAATATATTGGCATTTACAGTTTTTTCCAATTGCTTACACACGATTTCAAAACTAAGTCTCCTTTTTTCAAAACTCTACACACAATTCTCAAAACTGTACACACAAAATGCAAAATGCCTCACATCTCCTTCAAAAATGCAACACTGCATTCAAAATGCCACAAACACATGTCAGAATGAAGCATTTGCATCAAATGGCAAACACTTCTTTCATAATAATACATTTTTGGATATACCATGTAAACACTGCTGCTCTAAATCTAAAGCTCTTTGCTCTTTCATAGGCTTATATCTACATTTCAATACAATGTTCTACAGTGAAAGTAATCTGGGTAACAAGTGCACCGGAAACGCCAATGCAATGTAGAAACAGAACATATTTACAGTTTTTACCAATTTCTTACACACAAAATCTTTTCGTGTCACACGATTTTTGAAACCTCTCACTCAAAGTGCAAAACTGCATGCCAAATATTCAAAACCATAAGCTATTTCTCAGCCGTTGACTCAGATTACAATTGCATAAAACACTTTTTTCAAAACTCTACACACAATTCTCTACCTAAAACACAAAGATAAACGTGTAAACCAAAAGTATATTCTTGACAGTAGAATAAAGTAAATTGTGTGTGGGGTCCAGGAATTGGCGGGGGGGGGGGGGGGGGGGGGGGGTGCAGTCCCCAGTGCTAAACTTCATCTCTTCTCTGAGCTTGTTCTGGCCACAAAACTTCGTCCACATCACAAGATACGTTTTTTCTTTCCAAACATCGAGGGAAGGATCTCCTAGCATGTCGTATCCAACCTTTGACAGAGGCAACCTCTCTGTCTCCAAATGCGTCCTCCATTGCCTGGAGAAGCGGCATGTGGGCAAAGGGTTGGCGACCATACACTTTCCAGCGCCAGGTTGAGAAGAATTACTCTATGGGATTTAGAAAAGGTGAATATGGGCGTAGGTACAAAACTACAAATTGTGGATGGGTGGCAAACCAGTTTTGTACTAGAACAGCCCAGTGAAAACCAACATTGTCCCATAGAACCACAAATCTAGCAGGGGCCTGATTTGGATCGGGACAAGCATTGTGTGAATTACATCCAGAAAAGTCCTTCTCCTCTTCTTGGTATTTGTCCTGGTTGTCCCATGCCTCTTCCTCCTACTCCTCTTTCTCTCTGTTCATTGTTAGCATTCATCGTTCAAAACAGGTATTCTGACCTATGACATATTTATAAACCTATCTATACTATTGTAAAGTAAAGCAGTGAATGGTTAGTGATTAGTTAAGCAATTAGTGTTTGCACATGTGAAGAGTGTGTCTGTGTGTCCTGGTGAATAAGTGTAGCATTTTGATTGATTGTGTTTGGAAAAGGAAAGCAAGTCACTTCCTGATAGATCTTTGTGTTTTAGGTAAAGAATTGTGTGTTGTTTTTTGAAAAGAGTGTTTTATGCAATTGAAAACTGAGTCAAAGGTTGAGAAATAGCTTATGGGTTTGAAGAGTTGGCATTTAGTTTTGCACTTTGAGTGAGAGGTTTCAAAAATGGTGTGACATGAAAAGATTTTGTGTGTAAGCAATTGGAAAAAACTGTAAAGACATAGACTTGGGACATGACATTTTTCCTTCGCTTTTCACGTGATATATTATGCATTCAGTGCATTCTGTATGCAATGTGTATTCATTGTGAAATGTTCTTATGACAGCGGCTTGGGATGTATCAACGTCAATGCATATTTTTTTGTAAATAATGTATTTGCATAATGTAGGACCTTAGAACAAATCAGGCTGGGATGACATCAAACCTGTGCAGAATTCAGCTGGAATCAACACCCCAGAACCATAAAACCTGAGAGCCTGTCAATGTGGAACCAGTAAGTCTGAGCTAACTTGCCATCTTCCGATTATTTCAATTAGGGAAGCCCTCTCCAACGTTGTTAACTTCAACCAAAGACAAATGAGTCTGAAGATGGTACATTAAAGAGAGAAGCGTGAGATCCCCTCCCAAGAGAACTAAAAAGGTTTCACTATCGCGTTTCAATCATTCATTGCTCATGCCATTATGCGATAGCTTGAGTATGTGTAGTTTAACATATACACGATTGTTAATTTCTCAAATGTTAATATATAAAAAAATTCTAGGTAAAAACGTATCATACTCTCATTACAGAAATTATGATTAAATTATACACTGCATTGACAGGAAATTTAGGAATCATGTTACTGAGAAGTTACTGACTAATGTGAGGGGAGGAGAACAGTTGACTCTTTACCCAATATTGAAGGACATTTCTGGACATTTCTGTTTTCATTGAAGCAGAAACAAGAGATATCATATGATATCAAAACTGCCCAATGTTTCTGAATGAAATGTGGAGCAGGACGATCTTTAGGACTGTGAAGCTTTGAGGTGTTTTGATCATCACTCTGATCTCACTCTCGCATCTGGATGAAGTCTTTGATAAAAAACAGGATTTGCTCAGCTTTTTACTCAAAATGTTACTTTTTTATATATAAAAATGTACCCATATTCAAGTGTGCATGAAGAAAAGAATGCATAAAGCAAGAATAAAACTGGTTTTGTGTGTTTGTTTAAAGGCAGAGGCTTTTCTTTTGTAATGTGCATCTTTAGATATTCATACATCAGAATATTTTGCGGTGCCATGAACATTTTGTAAAAACGATCAAAAATACTAGTCACCTTTTTCAGAGTTAAAAACCCTTTCGGCTTGGTCAGTCAGCAAGAAAAACCCATGATGAGAACTAATCTTCAGCCTAGTCTGAGAAATCAAAACTTATCTGAGTCTAGTCAAAATCCAGCTTGATGAGCCAAGCAACCTAATCAGTCGACTTGTTTCTTTTCTTTAATTTACCTTTCTTTCTCTTGTGTAAAGAGTATGATTGTCTACAGAGGGTTTTTGCGCTCATCTGCACAGTCTCTAGTTGCACTGAATATGCCTCCAGATTCTGGCTGAACTGGAAGTTTCATAATCTCATTGCAAAACTCAATGTGCTCATCTTTCTTTCTTAAACCTCTGTGAACGTGTGAGTGTGTTTGTTTTATTAGTTAGCATGTACTTTATTTCAATACAGTCTTGTTTGTATTTAAACAGAAGTCTAATGTTGTGTGCTTCCAAGTTGATGTACTGGCTATAAAACAGTGACTATGTTAAAATTACATATAAACGCAAAGATTAATTCTCTTTGAGCTAAATTCATCTTTTTCTCTGAAAGAGTTGGAATCATTTGAAGTAAAACTTCAGAAGTAGAATTGAAGTAAAATTTGCAGTATAATCGCAGAACAAATGCAGAATATTGCAGTACATCTGTATTACAAAGATGAGTAATGTCACATCTGTTTTTGTTTCATGTGTTTTAATGTCTTTTATTTGTCATGCTCATGTGTCATGTTTTCATTAGGTGTGTTCGACTTCGGGCTGGATGTTATCGATTGGTGAGATTTGCGACTTTCAGCCGGGAAAAGATGAAAAGCTGTGAAGTCAGACTATTTCTGTTTCCGATAGTTATGCTCACGAGATGTTTGCGCATTTTACCACAGATGAAGTATATTAAATGCAACATTTGTCAAATTATAAGTTTATTATGTTTTCATGAAGCCGCAGAAGCACTTTCGTTCAATTCAGTGCCTGTTTGTAAAATAATAATGTTCAACAAGCCTACACTATTTAAAGAAAGTGAATTTTTTAATCAGTTGTATTTTGATAAACATGGCACAATATAACCTTATTACATTAAGAATTTGTGCTACGAGTCAGAAGCCGATCGATCTACACAGCGCTGCATCGAGTCGAACACACCTTTGTGGTCCGTTATTGTGTTTGATAGTTGTGTATTGTGATTGGTTGATTTTGTCATATGATTACCCATTTTCCTCCTATTGGTTGGTCGTGTATTGAAGTATTTTTCGTTGAGTCATTTGTAACCAGAGTCAAGTCAATAGTACAAGGTCACGTCTTTGTTTTACATCATGTTTTGGGTTTAATTCATGGTTGATGTTTCATGTTTTTGGATCATTTCAAATGTAAATAAACTGCATTTGGGCTTCTACACTAGCATCCACGTCTGTTCTTTTGTCATCTAATGTTACAGAATATACAACCAGCCATGATTACAGACTCTTGTCTCCTTCACTTCTGTCAAGCTGATCCCTCCCTCGAGGAGTTCTGTGGACTGAGTTACCAGGTGACCGTTTAAGAATATGACCTTCAAAGGCATTTCTCGTAATGGAATGAATAATTTACTAAATAACTTGATGCCTGAGAGCAATTTTCCAGAGACTTTAGTGGAATACATTGACTCTGCCCTTGTGCTGATTAGTTCCTGGTTCACTGTGGGAACTGCAGATGTACCACTGTACCCATCACACTACTGTACCCATCGCTCCCCTGTAATAACCCCTTAGCTAGAAAATGTTGCGTAAACCATCATTTCTCCATTGGGATTCAGTACTGAACTTACACACAAAAGAAACGTGCATGTTCATCCCTTCCAGAAGTGAAGTTTGAAAGTGTGCAGCTGAATTAATGGTTTCCGATCTTTACCTTGTAAATGTAATATATGTCATTAACATACAGTGGGTACGAAAGTATTCAAACTCCCTTACATTTTTCATTCTTTGTGATATTGCAGCCATTTGCTAAAATCATTTAAGTTCATATTTTTCCTCATTAATTTACACACACACCCCATATTGACAGAAAAACACAGAATTGTTGACATTTTTGCAGATTTATTATATAAGAGAAACTGAAATGTCACATGGTCATAAGTATTCAGACTTTTCATAGTGACACTCATATATTTATCTCAGGTGCTGTCTATTTATTCTGAACATCCTTGAGAGGGTTCTACACCTTCATTTGAGTCCAGCTGTGTTTGATTACACTGATTGGACTTGATTAGGAAAGCCACACACCTGTCTATATAATACCTTGCAGTTCACAGTGCATGTCAGAGCAAATGAGAATCATGAGGTCAAAGGAACTGCTGAAGAGCTCAGAGACAGAATTGTGACAAGGCACACATCTGGACAAGGTTGCAGAAACATTTCTGCTGCACTTAAGGTTCCTAAGAGCACAGTGGCCTCCATAATCCTTAAATGGAAGACATTTGGCACGAGCAGAACCGTTCCTAGAGCTGGCCATCCGGCCAAACTGAGCTATCGGGGGAGAAGAGCCTTGGCGAGAGAGGTGAAGAAGAACCCAAAGATCACTGTGGCTGACCTCCACAGATGCAGTCGGAGATGGTGAAAAGTTGTAGAAAGTCAAGGACAAGGACAGGGATATCCTGGATGAAAACCTTCTCCAGAGTGCTCAGAACCTCAGACTAGGCCAAAGGTTTACCTTCCAACAAGACAATGACCCTAAAGTACACAGCTAAAATAATGAAGCAGTGGCTTTTCTTCAGAGGATGAGCAGCTTCATTGCTTGTGTCACTGTGAGGACAGCTAAAATGGTTTAGCTCCCCAGTACTTGAGCGATCTCTTAACACATTATAGTCCTTCACGTCTATTGCGATCCCAAAATACTGACCAGCTTGTAATACCTAGAATATCAAAGTCAACTGCTGGCGGTCGATCTTTTTCCTATTTAGCTCCTAAACTCTGGAACAGTCTTCCTAATACAGTTCAGGAAGCAGACACACTCTGTCAGATTAAATGTAGACTAAAAACACATCTCTTCAACCTGGCATACACATAACACATTATACATACATTTTTAATCCAAATCATGTAAAATGATTGTTAGGCTGCATAATTTAGGTCAGCCGGAACCGGGAACATTCCCATAACATCTGATGTACTTGATACATCAGAAGAAGAATGTCATCTATGCTGATATTGTTCTCTGTTTATTCCGAGGTTACCATGGTCAGCCGGATCCGGGCCGTATCCAGATCTCCACTGCCCTGAATTGTCTGCGGAGACCGTGACTCTACTAAACCCTCCCCTGTGTAGATCATGAACCCATCTCCAATCAGACCAAATTAGACTTAATATTAGACTTGAATTATCAATATAATAATCAAACTATCAATCAATCAAATCGATCAATAATCATAACTTAACACTTAATATTCATCAATTGTATTAATTCGCCTGCTCTTTTAAGGCTGCCGTTCAGCCAAACAAACTTTGTTTATAATGTTTTCATGTGATCACTGTAAAGCTGCTTTGAATCAATCTGTATTGTAGAAAGCGCTATATAAGTAAAGGTGATTTGACTTGACAAAAGATATTTTGAAGCATGTTAGTAACCATACAATTTTGGTGACCACGTAATTGCATTATATGGACAAAAATAAAATAAAGAGAAACCCTAATATATCTTTTCTAATATCTTCCTCAGAATATTTTTTTTTTTTTTTAAATCAGATTTTCAAAATTTGGGCGAGTAAATGATCACATAAGCTTTAATTTTGAGTGAACTATTCCTTTAAAGCAGGGGTCGGGAACCTTTTTGTCTGAGAGAGCCATATACCCATTTTTTTTTAAAATATGAAGCAGTGAAGAGCCATAGTCCGAAGCGATCGATTTTGGGGTGTGCGGCGCGATGTCTCTGTCCTCCAAACGCGAAAGTAACGCGGGTGCGGCGGCGCAATCTGCCTGTCCCCCGAACGCGGAAGTAACGCGCTTGCGGCGGCGCGATCTGCCTGTCCTCCGAACGCGGAAGTAACGCGCTTGCGGCGGCGCGATCTGCCTGTCCTCCGAACGCGGAAGTATCTGTCGACGGGCGGCGGCGTCAAAAGAGCCATATGCAGCCATCAAAAGAGCCATATAGCGCCATAGGTTCCCGACCCCTGCTTTAAAGGATAACCCAATTCAGAACCAAAAAATGGGTTTGAAACAAAAATGTCCTTAAATTCACAATATTATTATTTTATATTGTATTTATAATATATTTAGTGCTGTCAATTAATGAAAACAATTATAATTAATGACTATTTCCTCTTTAATTGCATTAAATTCTTTAACACGATGAACAGGAAAAATAAAATAAGATAAAGAAAATAAGATTTAAAAGAAAGTAAAGAAAATAAAAAGTGCTATTTTTGACAGCAACTATATTATTATTAATATTAATTATTAATGAATATTATTATTAGTATAATGTAACCATTTAAAAACTTCTGCTCATCTTATAAGGAATGTTTAGTCATTTTTTATAGCAATTAAGTAATTATGGACCAATTTTACTTGTGACTCACCAATTGAGAAGAACACTTGAGACAGACAAATTACTAGCTTGTTTGCATTAGGGGTGTAACGGTTCAAATTACTCACGGTTCGGTTTGTACCACGGTTCTAGAGTCACAGTTTCCACACGGAATGTGCTATGATACGTGGAAAAAGGTCTACTGTCAAATAATTCAAATCATATTATAGATGCGTCATCCGATTTAAGTGCGTACCGAACTGTGGGTTGAGAATTACATTATAAATATAATGAAAGAGTGAAACTATGAAAAGCCTCAAAACTATGAAACCTAAATGCTCAGCTCTTAGTTATGTACCAACACAAAAATACCCACGTGTCTGTCAACCAAACAAACAAACAGGAAGGGGGATAATGTAGGTATGACTGAGCGATATCTTTATCGCCTCTGGATTGCTTAATTGAGGACACTTAACACTTAATATTCATCATTATTACAGACTGTCTTGCTCTTCTAGAATTGCCGTACAGCCAAAAGAAACTTTGTTGCATTGTTTTCCTGTTATCTCTGTAAAGCTGCTTTGAAACAACCTCTATTGTAAAAAGCGCTATATAAATAAAAGGTGACAGAACGAAAGCACTAAGGAAGAGTAATCAGTTTTGTGTTGATTGGGCTATTCTCTGAAGAGTAAGCCTGTTTCCCATCAGTGTCTGTCCCACTGGGCAGTGGAAGCTGTTGTACTGGGTCATATAGCCGGGGTCTCTGTCATCCGGCAGGGCTGACGGCTCATTCCTCCAGAGGTTTGGCTGCTCACGGTCTTGGTTTATGGGATTTCTGTTCATCTGTGCGGCAGCAAGTTAAGCATCGCCTCACACATTTGTCCGATTTTATAAACTGTATGTCACAGAGCCATTACTGTCTGATTCCATTCTAAAAGTATTAAATAAAATCAGTATTTTCCTGTTGTATTCAGAGAATAGTTAAGGCTGCTGTGTTTATGTTTCTCTCAGCATATCTGCAGTACAGAAGTTGTCTATATCCCATCGTAAGATAACTTTATTTTACTTGTATAACCCTGTTCCTGATGACACGAGTGAGGAATCTCTACAAATGCTGAGAATGAACCGGAACTGGTTTCTACTCACTGACAGCTGAACGTGTAACTGGAGCTTTAGGATGGGTTTCCCTCGAGGCGTTTCACACTGAGCAGAACCTCACTCATGTCATCAGAGGTCAACACATCTGCAACTGTGTGATCGTTCAGCAGAGACCAGTGCCACAAACATGCACATCGTAGTGAATAAAACAGATGCAAAAGGCTATTAGTTTTAGTCAAGTCAAGTCACCTTTATTTATATAGCGCTTTTTACAATACAGATTGTTTCAAAGCAGCTTTACAGTGGTCACAGGAAAACAATATAAACAAAGTTTGTTTGGCTTAGCAGCAGCCTTAAAAGAGCAGGCAAATTAATACAATTGATGTATATTAAGTGTTAAGTTTCCCAAACTGAGCAAGCCATAGGCGACAGCGGCAAGGAACCAAAACTCCAGCAGGTGACGTAATGAATGAAGAATAGAATGAGGAAAAAAACCTTGGGAGAAACCAGGCTCAGTCGGGGGACCAGTTCTCCTCTGGCCAACAGCTGAACAGTGCATGATTATTATATTGACAACAATTCAAGACCAATATTAAGTCCAATTTGGTCCGCAGACACTTCAGGGTGTTACACTTGTGTGTGTTGTGCTCGTGTCCAGGTGCAGGCCGGATCCGGCTGACCACAGCAACCTTGGAATAAACAGAGAACAACATCAGCATAGATGCCATTCCTCTTCTGATGTATCGAGTACATCAGATGTTATGGGAAGGTTCCCGGTTCCGGCTGACCTAAATTATGCAGCCTAACAATCATTTTACATGATTTGGAAAATTTAAAAAATGTATGTGTAATGTGTTATGTGTATGCCAGGTTGAAGAGATGTGTTTTTAGTCTAGATTTAAACTGACTGAGTGTGTCTGCTTCCCGAACTCTATTAGGAAGACTGTTCTAGAGTTTAGGAGCTAAATAGGAAAAGTATCGACCGCCAGCAGTTGACTTTGATATTCTAGGTATTATAAGCTGGTCAGTATTTTGGGATCGCAATAGACGTGAAGGACTATAATGTGTTAAGAGATCGCTCAAGTACTGGGGAGCTAAACCATTTAATGCTTTGTAAGTAATTAGCAAGATTTTAAAATGTATTCGTGTTTAATAGGAAGCCAGTGCAGGTTTGACAGAACTGGGCTAATATGCTCATACTTCCTGGTTCTAGTAAGAACTAGTAAGAAGCTGCTGCATTTTGTACTAGGTGGAACTTGTTTATTACAGTTTTTCTCAATTGTTTACACACATTTTCTGAAAGCATGCCTCATATTCTCAGAACAATACACAGAAATCCAAAAAAACACACACAATGGGCAAAACCCCTCAATTCTCAAGCAAAATGAAACTTTACATTCAAAACAATGTTATTTCTTCTCAAAATGGGATTTTGTTTTCAAATGGCACACACAAACCATCATATGTGAAGACATTTATAAGAACCAGATGAACACTGATGTGCTCAATGTAAAACACTATGATGAATGTAAAACACTTCTTCTCCATTCATCATAATGACTTAGGCCTTTTTTTGGTTCAGTATTACACTTACTACAGACAGTACAAACATAAGTGTGTTGTAAAATATTTGAGAATATTGTTTTTATACTCAGAACAATAGATCGTATCGTATAGATTTCCTAAATACTTGAAACATACTTTACAGTATTTTTACAGTCCTACAGAACAGTCCACAGGCAATACTGTACCACTGTACTCATTGAATGCTGTATTGATATGCAGTACTGCAGTTTTCTAGTGAGAGTAGATTTCTTACTTATTCTCATATCGGAGATGGTCCGGATGATGGACGGTGTACAGTGTCTTCAGTGTACCTGCTCAAATGTGGCTGTACTCTTTGCCCAGCCTCCCTCATTGTTAGACCGTGGTTGACCACATGATGAACTAAAGTGGCTCGGATCTCATCAAAGATTACGGTCCTTGGCCTTCCTCGTCCTCTTACTCTCACTACTCTGGCTCTGCCTCTGTTTCCAATGTTGGCATCCATTGCTCCAGAACAGAAGTGCTCACCTGTTGCTCTTTTATGCTAAAGCTCTGACTGCTCATTGTAAAACTGTGTGACGGGTGTTTGCCCTTGTGACGAGTCAGTGTGCATATTTGAATGGCAGTGTGTTCCTTGTGAAAACAAGATATTTTCTGCATGAAAATTGTGCCAAAAGCAGAGAATTGTGTGTAGTGTTTTGAAAAAAGTGTGTTTTAGAACTGCAATTTAGGTGTAAACTGGAACTGTGCTTGTAGTTTAGCAGAATTGTTTCAGGGCGTTGGTGAATGAGTTACATGTTGTGGTCATTGTGTGTCAAGTACCAGAAATTGTGTGTAAACAACTGAGAAAAACTGTAAGCGTGCAAGGCAACCACCCAGTAGAGCATTACAATAGTGAATTGGTAAGTTTCATCAGGATGAGAAGAAATATAGAGCTGAGTATCATCAGCGTAACAGTGAAAGCTAATGCCATGCTTCCTAATAATTGCACCCAAAGGAAGCATGTACAGGGTGAAAAGCAAAGGTGCTAGTACTGAACCTTGAGGAATTCTATACTGAACCAGTGTTTGATATGACATCTCCTCAATTACTGGATTTTGTGGTCGATTGTATAAAATGCAGCACTAAGGTCCAGTAACACTAACAGAGAGATACAACCACGATCGGATGTTAAGAGCAAATCATTTGTAACTCTAATGAGAGTAGTCTCAGTACTATGACATGGTGTAAATCCTGACTGGAAATCCTTGTAGATGCTGTTTCTTTCTAGAAAGGAACATGAAGGAAAATGTATGTTATTAAAAATTACTGTTTTCTGGCTGTATGATACCATATATGGAGTTGCTTTTCTGTTTTTCTAGTGTGCCTCGCCCTTAAGAAAGGGTACAAACGAGGCGAACTAAAACCATTACTACATTCAAATGGCGGGACGACACCGCGAATATGTTGAAAGTACTAGACAAACAGCTAAAAAATATCTAACACTGTTCTTGAGTCTGCAGCCCTGCCTTTTGCATCCGCTCAAGCAGCAGAGCTGGTTGCCCTGACTTGTGCCTGCATCTTAGCCGAGGATCAGGACGTCAACATATATACAGATAGTAGGTATGCTTTTGGTGTAGCACATGATTTTGGCCAAATTTGGGCCACTAGAGGATTTGTTGCAGCTGATGGTAAACCAATAGCACATAGCTCCCTGGTAATGGATCTAATACAAGCATGTCGACTCCCTAAACGTTTATCAAAAATTAAAACTAAAGGTCATTCAACACTAGACACCAGTGAGGTCAGAGGTAACGCATTAGCTGATAAAGCTGCCAAAGAGGGGGCCCATTCTGGCCGGTTTCCCCCTTGGTTGAATGTTGCTGCTGCCTCGCACACACCTCACGTTATGACATGTGGAATTATTCCTAACACTGATCTTGTAGCCGTTGCTGCTGCCTCGCACACACCTCACGTTATGACATGTGGAATTATTCCTAACACTGATCTTGTAGCCATCCAACAGGCTGCCTCTGACGACGACCGCCACCATTGGACGGATTTAGGCGCTACAGCAAACACAAATGGTGTCATGGTAGACACTCTTGGCCGCGTTTGTGTGCCAGCCTCGTGTGCATACTTCCTTATCTGGGAGTTCCATGGTGTCACACACCGCGGCCAAAGAGGGGTATATGAGGAAATGGATCGATTTTTATGTATAAAAGGCCTAGCAGCAAAAGTGAAAGACACGTTAGACCGCTGTGTTACGTGTGCAATGAGTAACAATTCGAAACCAATATCAAAACATCAGATTCTACCTTTACCTGAAAGCCCTCTACAGCAATGGCAGGTTGATTTCACTCACCTCCCCAAGAAGGGCCCGTATAAGTATCTACTAGTTTTTGTAGACAAATTTTCTAGATGGGTGGAGGCTTTTCCTTGCTCGAAAGAGGATGCAAAAACAGTGGTCACACATTTAACACGCGAAATAATACCCAGGTATGGCATACCGTTAGCCATTGACTCTGATAGAGGACCTGCTTTCGTGGCCAAAGTCCTAATGGACGTGACAAAACAACTACAAATTGATTGGCAACACCACATTCCTTATCATCCACAGTCGTCTGGTATTGTGGAAAGGGTTAATAGAACCATCAAAGATAAATTACTCAAAGCAATGCATTCCGCAGACCACAGTAATTGGCCGTCATTGTTACCTATTGTATTGGCTGAAATGAGGATGGCCCCCCACAAAGGGTTAAAAGGGCTGTCCCCATATGAAATGATAATGAGAAGACCATTCCCAGCCCCCTGGAGAGGGGCCGGAACGTTGGGAGGTGTGGGATGTGATGTGCCCCTGGGTGAATATTCTAGGTTATTGTGTGAAGCACTCCATGAAAACTGGAGAAAAATGCATTCGAGTTCTGCACCACTCCCATTAGACCCCACCTATCCCTTTCAAGTTGGAGATGAGGTAATGGTCAAACAATTCTTAAAAATGGGGGACCCTATTGAGGCACCAAAATTTAGCACCCCCACCAAAATTGTGGCTGTAACTCGAACTGCAGTATTAACTGAGTCTTTTCCACAGTGGATCCACGCCACACGGCTGAGGAGAGCCCCGGGCACAGGAACTAACTCATTCTTGTGTTACAGATACCGGGAGGAAAGGAGCAATAGAGCTAGGAATAGTAATTTTGTCTGTCTAGATTTCATTAGAGACACCTGATACCTGAACAAGGGGCCGCTTTGGTAGGATCTAAGAGGGGTCACTACTACGTCAAGGGACGGAGGGGCTAAGGTGTTGCGTGAAACTGGACTGACAGAGGACTGACCACGGCCTATCTGCTCACAACCATCTTTTAATTTGCTGACCATCTGTTATTGCATAGGCAGAGGAGCTGAACACGCAGCGCTGCCTTATGACATAACACTCGGCAGCGCCATATCCTTTATCATTTTTTTGCTTTGTCGACATTTTGCATGATATCATTTGTTATCATTATCATTGATTATTGTCTAATTTCAGAATGCATATGTATTGTTTATGTATTGTTTATTGTTGTTCGTTGCTTCAGCTCTCGCTGTGAAACCAAATGATAATCTGTTTTGGCAATATGCCAACTTCACTGCTCGAATGCACACCAACGAATCATGTTATGTTTGTCAGAAAGTAATGTCATCTGTAGTAAGCGTATCAATGTCTGTACTATCACAGGACCACATGAACACAAGCTGTGTTAAGCGATATGTATGGCCAGGAGGAAATGATAAGGTGTGGAGACGGGATGTTCCAGACGGGTGCGGGGAATGGAGGGTCAATACGAGCAAGCCTGCCCGTCCCTTCTTGCACGAACACATCCGAATACACCCCGTTTTTCCACCAAAATTTAATTTTAGTGCCTGTTATAGAGGCAAAAGCCTGAATGAATCCGACCCACATGGAAAGGTAACTAAGGGACAGTGCCTCCAGGTGGTCGAACGAAACACCACCACAATTCGCGTTATATGGGACACTGCGCACGTTAGCGATCTGAAAGATTTCTGGACAACTAGAGTTCGACCCGGCAGTGGTTTGGTAGCTAGCACTTTCAGTTTAGATATTGATTGGTGGTGGTATTGTGGCCCTAAAGCATTGTTTAAGGACATTCCGGGTAACTGGTCTGGCCTTTGTGCCCCAATTCAACTATCCTACCCTGTTCAGATATTTCAGAGGATCAACCAGCATCGACCCACACGCCACAAGAGAGACGTATCAATGGATGAGGTTCCCACTGAGCATCGCCTGACCACTCACTGGACAAGGTGGTGGACCTCTGTGTTCTCACAGTTCGGCACTGTCTCTCAGTGGACTCACATTGAGGTCCTGCATTATCGACTAGCAAAATTTGTCAACGACACCACTGAAGGAATGGACGGTGTAAAAAAAGAACTAGGTGCCCTGCGCCTGATGACCATGCAAAATCGCCTGGCGCTGGACATGTTACTCGCAGACAAAGGAGGTGTCTGTGCCATGGTGGGGGATCAGTGCTGCACCTTTGTTCCGGCCGAGGATGAAGCAGAAGGAGCTGTGGGTCATGCTGTGAAGGAAATGAAGAAGACAGCGCATAAATTGTATGAGGATGAAACGAAAGACAAAGACTGGGGTTGGGGCTTCATGCACAACTTGTTTGGTTGGGTGACACCACTGATTACTCCTGTTGGCTATATGTGTCTTTGGACCATGCCTAATGCAATGTTTGATGAATCGAATGTATGGAATGATTGATGCCGTCACCCGGGATAGACGGTACACACCTGTGGCTAATGGTTAAGCTATTTTAAGCTTAAAAGAGGGGATTGAAGGAAAATGTATGTTATTAAAAATGACGTTTTAAAGATGACGATGACGTTTTCTTAGATGACTTAAAGATGACGTTTTCTTAGATGACTTTAACAAACCAGTTAATTTAGTTTGTGTGTGTGCTGCAGGCAGCTGCACTCCACCCGGTTTCTGCGCTCCATGCTGTTCTCGTTTACAAACTGCTATGTGGAGAATTACTGCTATGTGGAGAATTACTGCTATGTGGAGAATTACTGTTTTCTGGCTGTATGATACCATATATGGAGTTGCTTTTCTGTTTTTCTAGTGTGCCTCGCCCTTAAGAAAGGGTACAAATACTGAGTGTTTTTGCCTGTTATTTTGAGAGCTGCATTCTGAATAAACCAGTACTGATTGACTTCGTTTGGTTCATTGAGGTGCACTCTCCCAGGATCCTGAAGTAACTCCTTGATGAGCAGAGACTGAGGCACACAAAGACGCTGAAGAATTTCTAACAGTGTTTTAATTTCTAACAGAACATAGTTGTGAAGATATTGCCTTTTCTACAACCTTTGACAAAAAAGGTAGATTCGATATTGGCCTGTAATTAACTAATTCTGTAGGATCAAGTTGTGGATTTAGTCTGCTTCACAACATCAAAACAAATTCATTGAATGGGGAAATAAACAGTATTTAACAGCAGTGTAAAGTTTTGAGAGAGATGCTGAGAGATCCTCAGTTCAGATCAGTGAGCAGCTGAAGCGTCTCCAGCGATCCTCTGAGCAGACCATATGTCCTGGAGAGAGCGAGTGCCGGCGGGACACACACACACTTCCTGAGTGTGTTTGTAATGGCACCCGTCTGATGAAAGCCTTTCTGCATCAGCAGTGTGGGAGAGAGAGGACAGAAAGCACAGCAGAAGCTTTATTTGTGCTCATGATCCCTGTATTTCTCAACTTCAGCCCAGAAGTGTTGTTGTTTCCTCCTGTTTCTGAATTATGTACGGGAGCATCTTGCTGTGGGTTCAGGAGAAGTTCAGGACAGGCGTTGAGAGCTCTGGGAGAAGGACTTCATGATCCCACTGTTCCCCCTCCAGAGCCTCAGTGACTCCCGGCGGAGACTGCAGTGAGACGCATGAGCTCCTGTGTGTCTTCATGTGATGTAATGCAGAAGAGTGTTAAACACGGATTGGGATGCTCCACGCATCTTCATTATCAAGAAACGCCTGTGTTTATTGTCTCATTGATAGCCTTGTGTGTCTCTCTGTGCTTTGGAGAAATAAAGAAACCAATTGTTGGTTTCTCTAACTAGAAAGTCTGGAGTTGGAGTAAGTGGTTCTGGAGGCAATCATGAGGTGTTTTGAGCCGCTCTCTTCCCTCAGACCGCTGGATCTGAGCCAGTGTCGAGCAGCTTCTGCTCCTCATCCACTCTTCCCTGTGGCGTCCCTAGCTTCCGCTTAACAAGCACCGCTTTATTGCTTGTAGAAGTAATCACAGAAAGAGTGAACGCTCTTTACGAACACCGTCTAAAGTTCAGTCATCGCCTGCAGATTTATTCTGCCCGTTTATTTAGCGCTCATGTTCTGATTCTGCTTTTCTTCTCACAAACCTGTTTAAAAACGATCACTGTTATAAATCCCCTAGAGTGGATGATGTGTGTGTGTTCAGTTCAGAGGTCTCATTTATAAAACTGTCTGTCCTTACTAAAAGTGTACGTGTGTCCAAAAGCCAAAAGTTGCGTACGCAAACAAAAACTGAGACTTATAAAACCGTGCGCACACACACCTGCACACAATTTTCCATTTATGAAGCACAGTCTAACTGATAATTTACTCAAGTGAAAAAAAAAAAAAAAAATCAACATCCCTCCCTTTACCCACCCCCTTTCAACCATATATGGCCCATGCAAATCACCTCATGACTGGCCATGCATATTACAGTTTTTTTGGATTGCTTACACACTAAAATTAAAAGTAGTACACTATTAGCAAAACCTTACACTCAAGAAGCAAAACATCAGCCCATATTTGCACAACTATAAGCACATTATCAACCTCACACTTGTTGCAAAACTCTACACACAGTGATTTGCAAAACACTAAACACACTTAACATACATTACACACAAAAATCTATCATGAAGTCACTTCCTTGCAATTCCAAAGCACTGACTGTCAAATTAGCACACCGTCCAACCAACACAGTTCAACACAGTCATCAGGTGTGCAAACACTTGTTTGCTTAATTGTAGACACACCAATCAGGTGTAAAAGCACTATAAAAAGCAGCAGGTGAGTTCATCGGTCTTCAAGCACAATGGAAAGAGTAAGATGAAGAGGAGAACAAGGAGGACAAGGAGGAGGAGGAAAGGGAGGAGGAGGAATCAACGGAGGAAGAGGAAGAGATGGAGGCCATGCTTGAGTTAGAGGTAGAGGAAGACAAGAAGGTGCTCAAAGAGGACCGAATCTGACAAATGAGATCCGTGCAACACTGGTGGACCATGTTGTCAACCACGGCCTGACACTGAGGGAAGCTGGACTGCGAGTACAGCCAAATCTAATTCGATACACAGTGGCAAGTGTGATAAGAACATTTCGAATAAGTAACTGCTTACAGTACTGTATTCTATTCTATATACTAGATCTACATTGAACTACACAATTTTGCCTGACACTATTCTTCAGGGAGTTTTACGAATGGATGGAGAAGAGATCCAGCATGAGTTCATTTACGTAGATGAGGCTGGGTTCAACCTGACGAGAACACGAAGGAGGGGAAGAAACATCATTGGCCACAGGGCTATAGTCAATATCACAGGGCAAGGTTACAGTTTTTTCCAATTGCTTACACACAAAATCTTTTCATGTCACACCATTTTTGAAACCTCTCACGCAAAGTGCAAAACTAAATGCCAACTCTTCAAACCCATAAGCTATTTCTCAACCTTTGACTCAGTTTTCAATTGCATAAAACACTTTTTTCAAAAAACAACACACAATTCTTTACCTAAAACACAAAGATCTATCAGGAAGTGACTTACTTTCCTTTTCCAAACACAATCAATCAAAATGCTACACTTATTCACCAGGACACACAGACACACTCTTCACATGTGCAAACACTAATTGCTTAACTAATCACTAACCATTCACTGCTTTACTTTACAGTAGTATAGATAGGTTTATAAATATGTCATAGGTCAGAATACCTGTTTTGAACGATGAATGCTAACAATGAACAGAGAGAAAGAGGAGTAGGAGGAAGAGGCATGGGACAACCAGGACAAATACCAAGAAGAGGAGAAGGACTTTTCTGGATGTAATTCACACAATGCTTGTCCCGATCCAGATCAGGCCCCTGCTAGATTTGTGGTTCTATGGGACAATGTTGGTTTTCACTGGGCTGTTCTAGTACAAAACTGGTTTGCCACCCATCCACAATTTGTAGTTTTGTACCTACGCCCATATTCACCTTTTCTAAATCCCATAGAGTAATTCTTCTCAACCTGGCGCTGGAAAGTGTATGGTCGCCAACCCTTTGCCCACATGCCGCTTATCCAGGCAATGGAGGACGCATTTGGAGACAGAGAGGTTGCCTCTGTCAAAGGTTGGATACGACATGCTAGGAGATCCTTCCCTCGATGTTTGGAAAGAAAAAACGTATCTTGTGATGTGGACGAAGTTTTGTGGCCAGAACAAGCTCAGAGAAGAGATGAAGTTTAGCACTGGGGACTGCACCCCCCCCCCGCCAATTCCTGGACCCCACACACAATTTACTTTATTCTACTGTCAAGAATATACTTTTGGTTTACACGTTTATCTTTGTGTTTTAGGTAGAGAATTGTGTGTAGAGTTTTGAAAAAAGTGTTTTATGCAATTGTAATCTGAGTCAACGGCTGAGAAATAGCTTATGGTTTTGAATATTTGGCATGCAGTTTTGCACTTTGAGTGAGAGGTTTCAAAAATCGTGTGACACGAAAAGATTTTGTGTGTAAGAAATTGGTAAAAACTGTAAATATGTTCTGTTTCTACATTGCATTGGCGTTTCCGGTGCACTTGTTACCCAGATTACTTTCACTGTAGAACATTGTATTGAAATGTAGATATAAGCCTATGAAAGAGCAAAGAGCTTTAGATTTAGAGCAGCAGTGTTTACATGGTATATCCAAAAATGTATTATTATGAAAGAAGTGTTTGCCATTTGATGCAAATGCTTCATTCTGACATGTGTTTGTGGCATTTTGAATGCAGTGTTGCATTTTTGAAGGAGATGTGAGGCATTTTGCATCTTGTGTGTACAGTTTTGAGAATTGTGTGTAGAGTTTTGAAAAAAGGAGACTTAGTTTTGAAATCGTGTGTAAGCAATTGGAAAAAACTGTAAAACAACACTCTGCGCAGCCATTAAACCGAATGGGGTCCTCCGCAGCCATGCCCATATGGGCCCTTACAACACAGCACTCATATTAGCATTCTTGGACCAATTGCACAACATAACAGCAGCAAATCAAATCGATCATATGCAATACATTGTTGTCTGGGACAATGTGTCTTTCTGCCACTCTGCTCTGGTTTAGAACTGGTTTCAGCAACATCCACATTTCACCGTCCTATATCTTCCACCATACTCTCCATCCTTCAACCCTATAGAAGAGTTTTTCTCTGCATGGTGGTGGAAGGTATATGATCTCCGTCTCCAGGCTGAGGAAACCCTCATCCAAGCCATGGAGGAAGCAGCAATGCAACGATGGATTCGTCATTCAAGACGTTTATTTCCAAGGTGTCTTGCTAATGACAACATTGTCTGCGATGTTGATAAGTCTTTGGCCAGATCCAGCTAGGCGAAGTGACAATGTCTATTTTTTATTTATTTATTACAGTAAACTTATAGTACGATACGTAAAGTGACATTTTGTTTCAGTATTATGAATGTCCATGTCAACATTTTGGGCGTGTTGAGAAATAAATGAGTTTCTTCAGTCTGCAACATTGGTCTTGTGTAGTGTTTGGTGGATTTACATTATATTTGTACTTCACTGATCATAGCCTACTCTAATCATAGGGAAGTAGAAGTGCAAAAAGTGTTTTAGGTTTATCACAGCAGAGTGTAACTCTTGCAAACAGAGTATAGTAATGTGAAACGTGTGTGTTTCATATGGTAATAATGTGTGGTTTTTAAACAGAAGTGTATAGTTTTTACAAGAGTGTTCAATTATGCAAATAATCTGTAGTGTTATGCTAATTGTGTGTGTGGTTGTGCTAATAGTGTGTAGTGTTTTGAAAACACGGGCCCTGTTTTGAAAATCGTGCTTAAGCAATCCAAAAAAACTGTAATATAAAGGATCAAGAGGTTCTTTATGTGACTTAAAAGAGGGGGCAAAAAAAGGCTTGCCAGTGTAGCGAATCTAGCTCAAGGGAAATGATGCGGGATTTATGCACACGTTTAATCGTGTTATGATAAACTGTACATAAATCGACACCAAGGGGAATTTGAATATTAACAAGTAATTATAATGGATTATAACGCTTGATTAGGCTTGTAGAATTTCTTTAATTCTAGAATTGAGTTCAGATGGACGAATTGTTGTCCCGCAATTATTTACCTTATAAGAACTCTGGGAAAGGTTTCTTTTGGCCACAAGTCGGTTCAACGTAAAAGTGACTTATGGATGAGCAGTTCAAAGACAATCACGTGTGAATATATATATATATATATATATATATATATATATATATATACATATATTCACGGGACAGGGACGGGACAGCCAATCAGAGCGAAGGAACTAAGAAGCGGGAACCTTTGTCTTTGGGGTCTCATCTGATTGACATGTTTATGGCCTTCTTAAGAATGCAGACTTTTGGTTTTTGGCATAAGAGAAAGAGTTTGATGCATCATAGCACAGCGAAACAAACATAGTTAATCTAGAAATGATGAGCCAAAGATTTCAAGACCAATCACGGCTATATTAACTCTTGAAATTAAGGCAAGGTAAAGATTGACGTTGTTCTACATAAGCATTTACTGATTATAAGCTTCTAAATTATCAAACACATCTAAAATGGTTATCACAAAAAGCATGCATACATATAGGTAAAACACAACATATCTAAAAATGGAAAATAACTAAGTTAAAGTTACATGGCACATTCCTGGGTGCTTTTTAGGTATGTATGAGTGAGGATGGGGGCTGTTTTATGAGGATGTCCTTTGAAATGCAGAGGAGAGAAAGGGTAGAGTAAGGAATGGTTTGTGTTTTAAAGGCGTTAAGCTGTCAGTCCATAGACTCCACGGGGCAGGGGCCTCATGTATCAACACTACTTACGCACAAAAACATTGCGTTCGCCAGCTTTCATGCTCACGGTCGGATGTACTAACAGTGAAACTGACGTGACAATGTGCGTTTCTCCACGGCAAGTTCATGGCTGGCGTAAGTTCATTTCTCATAGTTTTGTCTGTTGGCGACTCCTACAGGCAATGAAGTGAATCTGCAAACATTACACAACGAATTGTTCTACAAGTCTGTGGGAAGCATTGCTATTAATTTGCAATGAATAAAATAACTGATACCGTATATATTGTCACACAAGCCTGATGGGAATATTCTATAAATTATGCAATTAAGTAAGAACATATAAAAGCACGTGCAAATTGACACAACCCTTAGTCTGGCAATGGCAGCTTTGGCAATATTAGAGGACATTGCTAATGGCAGAATCCGAAGAGAACAAGTTTTTAGGGACCACAATGATTTTCTGGCCCAGGATGACTGCCTTATCAGCCATTTCAGATTTACAAGGGCTATCCTCCGAATCTAATTGGGTCCGAATCTAGAGAGAAAGACAGTGAGGAAACACGCAATACCCATTCCGTCAGAGGTGCTGACAACGCTTGGTTTCCTGGCAAATGATTATTTCCAAAGGGAACTGGCAGACCGCTCAGAAATAAGCAAGTTGTCTTTGAGCCGCGCAACGCCGCGCAATGCCGCACAATGCCCATTTGATGGTTCCCATATGATGCAGTTGACCAGCCAAACATTAAAATGCAATTTGCAACGATAGCCGGTTTCCCTAATGTAAATGTAGCGATCGACTGCACACACATATAAGGCACCATCTGAAGATGAATTTGCATGTGTGAATCGGAAACATTTCCATTCAATAAATGTGCAGATTATATGTGATGCGCAAATGCGCCAAACAAATATTGTGGCAAGGTGGCCTGGGTAAACCCATGATTCATACATCTTTACAAACAGCATGGTTGGGTGGCAGCTGGTAGCTGGCAGGGTGCGCGATGGGTGGCTTCTTGGTGAGTGATGAATTTAAAGTTATGGTTCTATCTAATAGTACTTTTTATTTTTATTTATTTGCATTTAATTATATAACAACCCTTCAGGAGACCGCGGTTATCCACTAAAGACAATTATCAAACAATTTATTTTTAAGATTATTTATAGTGCAACTCTCAGATCCAAACGCATTGACGGCGTCAGCCAAACTCCCCCACTCATATTTTTTCCGTTTGTTATTAATTCCAGAGGACAAATCTACCTCCAATAGTAGCACCTTCAAATCACTTTCTGTAAAGTTTTGTTTTCGTGCCACTTGCTTTAGCCATTTTCTTACTGCTTTCTTTTGCCCAAGTGGACTCATTACCATATTTAAATCAGTTTAATTAAGGGAGGAGACTGGGTGGAGTGTTGTGCTTGTGCATGTGAGTAGTTATATAATACAGCTTGTCTCAAAGATGATTTATGGCCTAATTTATGGTGTGATTTATGGGTGTAATTTATGGCCGTACCCTGTGTCCGGCTGTCCACCTGCCACTCAAACTGTCCGGTGAATGTTTGACAGACAGGTGTTTAGGGGTTAAATGTGTGTGTGTTGTTGCCCCTGATTGGCTGCTCGCTGACTGTCAAAGGTTTTTATGGTTAGATTTACAACTTAGCGTCACAGACAGGCAAGTCAGAGTGTCAATCAAATAAAGGTACAGATGATTTTATGGTTTGATATATGATGATGGATGGATCTTAACCAGAGTGCCATTGAAATGGTGCTGGTCCTCTCCTGTCATCTGGCTCCATTCAGTCTGGTAGGGGGAAAGCCGTTGGGGGTCATGATTGCTTCTTTGATTTTCTGGGGGGGCACGTAGCCCAAGCAAGTTTTAAGTTGTTAACACATTGGTGTCAAAATCTGCGTTGTTTGATCTAAAACTCGAAGGCAGAGAGTTGTGGTATGAACTCAGTCCTATCTTATATCATGCTGAGCAAAGGAAGACGACTCAAAACCTAGCAGAAGAAGAAAAGACTGGTTACATTTTAGCATGATCTGGGCCTAGACATCCGATCTCTAATTTCTCTACCAACCATCTCCCACTGTGATGCAGTCGACTTATCTGATGGTTTATGCTGCCATATGCTTGGTAACAGTCATGCAGCAGACATCCAGTCTCCTGAAAGCCTTTACAAATTCTGACTTGTTCAAATGATGTATATTATCAATAAAATAATGAATTCTTGAAGAATTGATTCATTCTTCATTCACTTCACTATAAAATATCTGAGTAATGTGGAAGAGTGGTGATTTAAACATTTTAAAACTTTTCATGTGGTATTTAAAAACTATTCTAGTCATGTAATGTTTTGAACACTATTATAAATATATATATCTTGCAATTACTTTAAAACGTAATAAATAATGGTAACCGTTTTCAACTGAATCATGTAAAAAGGAAATAAAAATTAGTTTCTTGTCCACAGTTGCTATGAACGAGAGTATTCTTAATTTAATGAATTTTAAAACCAGTTCCTGGTAAGTGGGTGGTTAAAGCAGTGTACTCTTAGTTTTCGAGGCAAAATAAAAGATCATCATCGTGTCATTTTACAATCTTATAAATCAAATAGCGTTATTTTTATATATAAAGAGAGTTTTTCAGAGGGGGTGTGACCGCTTGTTTGTAAAGCCCCCCTGTTGTCTTGTTTGTGAGATAAGGATCGTTATAAACAAGGCCGCGTTTCTCGCTGGGTTTCTCGTACATCTCTCGCAAATAGCGGTCCCTCGCAAGACTTTGCTCCTCGGTTTTACTGCGCTTTTCAGAAATAACTCTTCGACTCTTCAGCTTACGTTTTAATTCTAAGTACCAGTACGTGGAAATGGACGTCTATCTAAACAGTGAGGCTACTTCAGTTCTGTCTTTTTAATATTATTATCGTTGTTTAAGGCAGAAGTGTTCACAGTGTCGATATATTTTATTTAAACAGGTTGTGTGGAGAACACACATTATGACGGCGATGTAAGCGATCTTCTGGCTCTTGACACTGTGGGTATGATTCAACTATTGCATCCGTTTTTGAGTTTTATACATATTGCTGTGTATAGTGCATGTGTAGTAACGATTCTGTGTTTAAAATATTGTTCCCGCCGACAGCTCCGAGGCCTCCGCAATTGATCCTTGACTCTAGACAACCAGACGCTAACAGCAACAGTTAACAATATAATTTAGAAATATATCTATTTCATTATTGTATTCACAACGTGTGTTTTTATGTTTTTACTAGCGTGTATGAGGGACGTTGTGAATCAAATTGGAAACAACGTGTCTGTCGTCAAGTCAGGAGCGCAGCTTAAGGTGCGAGCTCTCGCTCATAATAGCTGCGAGGGGGCTGAAACACGTAACCCCGTAGGTGAGTGGATCAATAACGGAACTCGTGTGTGTGTGTGTGTGTGTGTGTGTGTGTGTGTATATATATATATATATATATATATAATTTATTTATTCTGAACATATGTCTCCGTTTAGTGCATATACAGGGTGCTGTTAACGATTTGCCATCGGTTGCTGAATCGAGTGGTGATTCAGGAAATAAGAGTCGGCAGCCAACACAGAGATCGGATCGCGCTGCGGCTTCCGGTGAGCCGGTGTTGAAGAAGCGGGGTTGTACTCCCAGTTCTGAAGAAGAAACGGTCTGTTCTAAACCCATCACCCCTGAACGGAAACGCCAGAGAAAAGTACCAGGCATGTATATAGAGAAATTGTACACATATAATAATAATAATAATAATAATAATAATAATAATAAAAGCATTTGCTGTATATTTTTATTTATTGTTATTTTATTCTCCCCCTCAGAATCATCTGATGAAAATGCGGAGATCGGGGATGATGACATGCTGGGGGTCTGGTCCATATTAGATTTTTCAGACTTGTTACCCGAGGCATTTGGAGGCCTGGAGAACACTGCACAACCGTCCACGTCGGGAACCAATTCGGACTGCGATGTGCTACCTTCAAACCAGGAGGCTTTAAGGAATGAGGGGCCCGAGAACAGTGAACGCAATCCTGCTTTGACAATTGAAAACAATCAAACGAACAACCAAAATACAACAACAACTGAATTAATGGTCCAGCAGATGAATACCCTCATCAGCGAACGTAAGAGGGACAGAGCGACCATCGATTTGTTGTTAAAAAATCAGAACATTGCAGCAGATCATAGACGACGGGGGAGACAGGCCTACGAGCTTTTTCACCAGACTGTGTGCGGAGAGCTCAGGCAGCTCAAGATAGCTCTGAAGGAGTCTATAGCGCTACAAAGACGCAACAGTTCCACACAGCAAGTCTTAAGAACTGATCAGGAGTTGTCTGTGGACTTACTGAAGCAGCTGGTGGACAAACTTAAACCACACTTCGGTAAGTCCTGAGTTTTACACAAGTGTCTTCCTGCTTTTTATTATTCTGCTTTATGGTTGTTCAGTGTTTTTATATTCTGTTTTAGGGTTGTTCGGTGCTTTTTATATTCTGATTTATTTCTGTGGTGTTATGTTATTCTGTTTTACGGTTGTTATTTGATGTATAATCTGAATTAAGTGTCTGCGTGTTTGTACTATTTGGTTGTGGGGTTTAAATAAAATTGTGTTAAAATTGCCACAAAACGTTGTCTGAAGCCTGATGATGTTGATCAAAGTCCGAGAGTCCGATTTAGATGTGAAAATGACATCCGGGGTCAGCAGAGTACAACAGAAACTTTGCGGGGTTTAATTCAAACACTTGAAAATGTGAACAGACCGAGGAGTAGTACAGAGGTATTGCTAGATTTGTTAAATACAGTGCAATCAATGAGTGAAAATCTGGAAGTAACAAACTATGATCAGATGCTAAATTCTCCTCATGACAGTAATCTGTCTAATGATGGAGCAGACACAAACTTTGAGATAGATTGTTTGTTAAATTCACCTCAGACCATCAATGTGGCTGATGATTGGGACGTAACAAATTTTGATCTAGACCTATTATCAAATTCTCCGCAGGTGGGTGAGGGGGGAAGTGCGCCCTATGCGTTTGATGTGGCAGCCCCCAACATGGGGCTCACGCAGAGTGAGATAGACTCCCTTGCGAGAGAGGGCGGTGTTGTTCATGAGTACACAGTAATCCCCAGACATCGGTTCAATGGTTTGGAAATTCATAGACGGATAAATCTGCGGCAGATATCTTCCCCAGATTTAGCCGTATACACATCCTTTTTACATGACTTGTTATCTGAAATTGTGTCATTTTCTAGATTATTCACCGGTGATGGGGATTTAATTAACATTACATTGTGTGGCGCCAGCTTGTCATCAGATGTCAATACAGTTTTGTCACCTCAAAATGATTACGATGTGGACCTCTTTATCAACCAGCTTGAGAGGATAATGCAGAGTAACTCTGACATAGCCGTCGATGAGGCTTTGGATTTGCGTGTTTCAATCGCAGAGATCACAGATGTATACATGTGCGATGTGTGTAATCACCCGGACACCTATGTCACACCTATCCCAAAAAGACAAAACACTGTGCCGACTGTTTGCGGTACTGTAAATCTGGTTATTGTTTTGAAATGCACAAGCAGCCGGCCCCCGGTGAGGAGCATGCGCAGTGTGACGTGACCAAATATTGCCCGAGATGCAACAGACGCTTTCACGTCAGTGGGGTCAACCCCAAACCCCATCGATGTGCGGCTGACCGTTGTGTTCAATGTGGTGAGAGTCTGTCTATGGACGGCGTGCATCAATGCTTTATTCAGCCATTCAAACCAGAGAGACCAAGCGATCGCTATATTTTTTACGACTTTGAGACACGCTATGAAAACGGTAAACGTAGCCAATTTTGTTTGCGCTATCACGTTTAGTGGTGAGGAATTTGTGGCCGAGGGCCCAGACTGCGTAGATCGTCTCATTAAAAAGTTCAGACAGCCTTTTTACCGTGACTTCACATGGATTGCCCATAATGCTTCGGGGTTTGATAATTTCATACTTTTGGAATACTTCACCAGAAAGGGGCTTGCCCCTTAAAATCACAATGCGAGGTTGTTGTCTAATCATGATGTATGATAATGCCTTCAAGCAACGATTTATCGACAGCTATGCATTTATACCTATGCGTCTTGCCAAAACACCTGCTGCGTTCAATCTGGCTAACAGCGAGAAGGGATATTTCCCACATCTGTTTAATCGTGCTGAAAATGACAACTACATTGGCCCATACCCTGAAAAACATTTGTATGGTTAAGTTTGATGCGCGGTACAGCACCGTTACTGGCAAAGTTTTTGACTTCAATAAAGAGTTAGAATTTTACTGCAGGAATGATGTTGTTCTTTTGCGAGAAGTATGCATGAAATACCGCTACGAATTCATTCAGTGCACAGAACTTGACCCGTTTAATCACACCACTCTTGCGGGCTGTGCAATGGCTGTCTATAAGACTAATTACAATAGCTCTGACGCATAAAAAACGCAAACATCAATCAGAACAAAACGTATTCAAATGTCTCAATTGAATGGCTCGAGTATATGCAAAAATCACGCTCCATAAACATCCAGCATGCACTAAATCACGAGGAGGTATCATTTGTAAATATTTTGTCGATGGCTTTTATGATGACGGCAATGTGAAAGAAGCATTCGAATTCTCGGGTGTTTTTTTCACGGGTGTGACCATTGTTATGACCCTAACGACATAAACCCTTTATCAAAAGTCCCCTATGGCATCCTCAAAAGGCAGGTTGATGATAAGTTTGAAATTCTGAAGCGCGCGTACAACCTCAATATAGAGAGCATTTGGGAATGTGACTGGAAACGCGTCAAACAGACCGACGCTGATGTGATGGCTTTCATGTCCACATACAAACACTCTGAGCGCATTAAACCTCGCAACGCTTTATATGGCGGGCGTACCAACGCTTACAAATTGTATCATCAAACTGTCGAGGGAGAGAAGGTGCACTATGTTGATTTCACGTCGCTATCCGTTGTTTTCACGTGACGTCATCGAAGCTTGCGTACCGGCATATCCGCCATTTTGATTCCCTATGCAAAGCAACAACAAATCTTGTATATTCAAAACTTATGCTCACAAATGCCTATCTGTGGAATTTTTGGATGTTCAAATAGGCCAGGAGTAAGTACAGATGTAAGATTTTTTAAACTTCCAAAAGTGATAACTGGACAATGTGAAAGAACACGAATTTTGTCAGAAGAAAGGCGACGTGTATGGAAAGCTGCGATCACAGGGCTGACATTCAGACTGAAGAAAAATGGAATAGAACGATCATATGCTCTAAACATTTTGTAGGGGGTAAGTTTAAATGTATTGACACATTTAATATGTTTAGAAGCTGCAATTTATACCAAAAGTAAAAATGTGTTACAGTCGACAGACAATAACCCACCCCACCCACTTTGTCCTAATTAGTAACTTTCCCAAAATGCCTTCGTAACTCAAACTTAACCTTTAGCAGTATTTGACATTCCTTTACCCTTTGCTTATTGTTATAAATTGGAAACATATTCAACAATTAAAATAATACAAGTTAAATTCAACCAATTTGTCTAACGTCCTTTATATTGAAATTCGATTCAGCAGTTAAAATAACACCTAACGTTATATTTTATATCTCCTTTTTAGGCATTAAAGACACAGAGCAGTGATGAAAACACTATTGTTCATGTTAATTCAGTCCATGGAGAGGTTCATGAATGTGAAAGTACAGAGCGTTCTAAAACTGAGGTAACTTGCCCTCATTCCACCGCGTGTATCCATAAACACAACAGAAGTCACTTATGTTCATTGTTTTTGATTTACAATCTACAGTATGTAGTATTAGAGTAATAAAGAGTATGATAACAAGTAAAATTAGCGACAATCGTCAATAAGATATACGAGTTGACACTGACAGTAGGGATTCAAAATGGCGGTGCGCAGTGCATGGTGGGTAACTACGCAGGTTTTGTGACGTCCGTGAAAACAACGGATACCCTTTCTGTCAGGCTCGGAAATGCTATCCCGTAGGTCATCCCCAAATAATTTTCAAGGATTTTGATAATCTTGAAAATTATTATGGGTTGGTCAAGGTCACTGTTCTGCCACCACGTAAACTCCTTCACCCCGTTCTGCCTTACAGAACTGGAGGTAAATTGATGTTCCCACTTTGCAGGGCATGCTGTGAACAGCAGAATCAGATCATGCCTTGCAAACACACAGATGATGAGAGAGCTCTAACAGGCACATGGGTTAGCATAGAGCTTTTAAAAGCTATTGAAAAAGGCTATGTTGTGGTACAGGTGCATGAGGTTTGGCATTTTCCAGAGCAAACAGAAACTTTGTTTTGTGATTGTTAAAACATTTTTACAACTCAAATAGTAAAGCTCGGGGTTTCCAAAATATGTAGTTATAGAGGCAGACAAAGAATCCTATGTCAGTGATTATTTTGAGAAAGAAGGGGTTAAATTGAATCTGGACAAGATTGAACTTAATCCGGCATGTCGATCCGTAATCAAGTTACTGATTAACAGCCTGTGGGGGCGGTTCTGTTTAAATATTAATGTACATTCGGAATTGGTTTCAGAACCTGAACAATTTGCCCAGATCATTTTCGGCAAGGGGTATGATATAAAATATTTCATGTTTTTGTCTGTTGCTCTTGTACAGTGGGCTCATGCAGATGGGAAAGCTGGTCAGGCCCGCGATGTCAATGTTTTTATCGGTGCTTTTACAACCGCACATGCCCGTTTAGAGTTGTACGGTCTCATGGATAAGCTGGGTGGCAGGGTGTTGTACAACGATACCGACATCGTCATTTTCACATCTAAGGATGGATCGCATTCTATCAAGAACCACGTCTGAACAAATCACACGTTTACCAGAACTCTACTGGTTAATAAGTACTATAAACTAGGGATGTGTAGCTCGACACCCTCTGTCGACACACTAGTGCTTCGAAACACTGTTTCGGAGTATTGCTTTGAAATGGGGCTGTCACGTGACCTGTGTGAACGAAGCTTCGTTACCTCACTAACACGTCACAACGGACTCACAGAGCGCATAGATTGAGCCGTCCCATAGTCCCATACACAAATTAATACATGTAAAATTAAATTGTCCATTAAGTGTGTATATTACATGTGTATATTAAGAATGCAAAAAACATGTCAGATGGATTGCACCAGCAAAACTGCTGTTTTCACATTGAAATTATGTTCCTGTTGCATGAAGAAAAAAAATGTGTTACTCTCCTCGTACTTGTGCATGAATTATATTAAATATAATAATATTTAATATTTTTTCACATGTTGCGAGGGGGAGTCAGATTTGTGCGGGGAGTCAAATTTCGCCTGCATGTTTGATGGCGAAACTGCCCAGCTGTTCAATTCACAGACACAGAAGATGAGGACTTTGATGGATTTGGATGGATTGATTAAAATATAATGTGACTGTAGCCTATTGTTAAATAGTAGAATAAAGTTCAACCAAACTTACTGTTTTGCTTCCGTTTAGCTTTTTTTTGTAGACCACATTTTTTTTAGCATGGGTTAAGTACAGAAATAGACCCCGTAATTGAGACTGCGCCTTATAATCCTTTTGCTTTATAGTGCGGAAAATACGGTAAATGCATTTGTAATTGTGCATTTGTTTTTTAGTTTGTTTTTTAACAATATGCATGTTTGTGTTGTTTTGTAAGGAATGCACACACAAAAAGTTGCACAATACAATTAAACTTATTAAATATACAAATAAACCTTCCCAAATGAACAAAACATCTGAATGACACAGTTGGTGTAGGAATGATTATTGAGCACCAGATGGCAGAGCAGAGCACTGTCAAAACTTCGAAGCACTAACACAGTTTCATGTAAAAGCTTCACTGCTTTAGCTTCGTTTGGCACATCCCTACTACAAACAAACCGAAATAAAAAACAAACCTGAAGCTGAAGAAACCCTAAACGTTAACGGAAGACGCGCGAACCTGAGTGATAGAGAAAGACAGCTGTTCTCATCTCAGTGTTCTGCGCGTGAATGAGCAGGACGGGGAGGCGTGCTGTGACTAGCCTATCACAGAACACAGACACAGTCATCTACCCAATGAGGATTCTTATTCAATCCGAGCACAGATAATGACTCTTATTACTCGTATAATACTCGTACTCAGCAAAAGTGCTTTATCCGTACCGGATACTCGTTTCAGCTGAGTATCCGGCTCAACTCTAGTTATTAGACCATCATTTTTTACAACTTTCCACGCCTCCCCTGGCATGCTCTGGCACCCCCCAGGGGAGGCGCGCCCCACACTTTGAAAACCCCTGCCTTAAAGTAACTCCGGAATCAACAAGTTGTCATGAAAATGGCACTCTGGTTAAGATCCAGCCATCATCTATCAAACCATAAAATCATTTGTACCTTTATTTGATTGACACCCTGACTTGCCTGTCTGTGACGTTAAGTTGTAAATCTAACCATAAAAACCTTAGTAAGAGATAAAAGGCGTCTCACTCTTCACAACAAGACATTTGTAAAAAGCTTCAGGATCGTGTATACTAAAAGAGTGCTTCTCCCTGATTACACAACTCTACCATATGGCTTCTGACAACGTTTTTGGCAGGGGTGTACGTGATGCTGAGGGGTTCGACCCAAAATTGCAGCATCCATTTTCATGTGTGATAAGTGGGCCGACAAATTCAGGGAAGATGTTTTTGTAAAACAATTGCTGCAGAATGCTGAAAGGTTGATTTCTAAAAAAATTGATTTATTTTTACTCAGTGGCAACCGTTGTATGATGATTTGTTGAAAATGTATTCTGACATTAAATTTATAGATGGCATCCCCCCAACGTTGAATGATTCTATTTTGTTCCCTCCCAATAAGACAAACTTACTAGTGATTGATGATTTTATGCAGGAAGCAGCCAACTGTAGGGAGATCGAAAAATTGTTCACTGTTTATTGCCATCACAATAATCTAAGTGTGTTTTTACATAATTCAGAATTTGTTTTTTCAGGGTAAATCCATTCGAACAACAAGCTTAAACGCCCAAACCCCAGAGACAGAACACAAATTAATGTGCTAGGGAGAAAAAATGTATCCGGGTAACGCTAAGTTTTTTTATGGAGTGTTATGAAGACGCAACCAGCGCACCATACGGGTATCTTATGGTTGATTTTAAAGCGAAAACACCGGAGCAGTATCATCTCAGAACAGGTTTACTCACACCGAGTCCTGTTGTGTACCTCCAGAAAAGACAACGCCAACACTGAATTGTATGCAACTATTTGGAAATGTCTGCATGAGTCTTAAGAAACCTCACACTTTTAAAATTGTTATTAAAGGCAACTCCCAAACAAAGGCAGGTTATTTTACAGACAGCTCCAGATGAACTCATCTTAACCCTGTGTGAAGTCGCATTTAATGTGCTCCATGGTAATATACCCCTCACGCCTCAGCAATACCAGAAACTCAAGAGAAGAAAAACTGATATCAAATTTGTCGCGGATAAGAAAGTGGGTGTTAGAAAAAAGAGACGGATGATAAATCAAAAGGGTGGATTTCTGCTCCCGCTTTTAAGTGTCGCAATACCCTTTATAACCAGTTTGATCAGACCTCAATAACGAGTATAATGGAGCACGCGGAGAAGATGTTTCTGATCCCACAACACCAGTTGGATAAGCTAAAAGATGCTACACCACGTGAATCTATTCAACAGACAGTGGAGAATGAGTTGGATATGACGATAAGAAATATTCTGCAGAGATCTGACCTGGATCCTCATGAGAAGGCCAAGATGTACACAGCTGTATTGCAGAGGTTTTTAACTATTTGTAGAAAAGGGGAGATTGAGAGCAACGCGCTAACGTTAACACTCCCACCGCACAATCAATCTGATAAAGCAGAACCAGCAACCGTCGGCTCCAGCGTAAAAGATCGTGATGATTTAGATGTTGTTGCGGACGATATTTTAAAAAATATTCCAAAGAGGAGTGTAAATAACGTCCGATACATATTAGATAAGATGTCGAGAACTAAAGATGTGACCTCATGGTCTGAATCGGGTGAGTTTGTGTTTAAAGGCAGAACAATCCCTATTTTTTCATCTGTAATGTAATAATTTTCTGTGCATAGGATACGAAATAAAAGAGTCAAAAAGAAATTTCTGTTTAGTGTTTTATTGAGCATAAGTCATAAACATCTCACCGGTTTGCACACACTGTACACATTTGAATACATTGTCATTACAATGAGAGTATTTTAACTTCTTCACAAACGCTGTCACAGTTTTGTCATTTTTCATAAGATCATCGCTATAAAGTTTCAACACACGCTCATAATCCCAACCCTTCACCATGTGGTATAGGAAGAATACACAGTGCTGACCACAGACGTCTGATGATAACGCCTGTACTTGCTTAGCGGAATATTGTACCACAGTAGAATTTTGGGTTAGAAATTCATTGAATATCGTTGGAAAACGACTGTGTTCCGGGTTATTACCAAAGCTGTCGAAAAAGCATCCCACGCCATCCTTGTTTATGTAAATAGCTATCCAATGTTCCCCTCCCAGTGCTGACGGCTCGGTGTTTGAAATCACGGCTATTGGTGATGTTTTTAAGGGTGTTTTCGGCAGGTGGTCACACGGCAACACACCGAGAAAATGCACATCGCAGCAAATCTTATCCATGATTGCGGTAAGTTGTATAGTGTCCATTTTTGATATACTAATAGTAATCAACAAGGATCTGACGACGATTCGATACTTCAATAATACTATCGAATAAAGAGTATACTATTAAATTGATTGTTCGTGGTAGAGGCTGTCTAAACCGGGCTTCAAGTCTCACACTCCCAGATTTCACTAGAGAAACGTGCTGCGAACATTCATCATCCGGTGTAAGATTGAACGCATAGAGAGTATATCCATGCAAAAAATCCTCTCGGTCAATCGACAGAGGCTGATTCTTTAAATGTCGTCCTGAAGCCAGAACCAACTGATAGAATTCCCGCACTGCCGAGCCACTTTCATATTCAGGTTGAAAGGGCTTCGAAGGAATCTGACGACCATCTAGATAAATAGATAAAAATTCTACATCGTAATTTTTGAATGCAAAGGGGTTTTTATCATAGGAGCCTGTAAAGGCATCATTGTCAACCATTGCTAGAACAATGGACTTGGGCAAAGTCCCCAAGAAAAGGTTTTCTTGATTGCAGACACGCGAGCCCGCAGGAATTGAAAATTTTTTCAAACTGACACGATCAATTGGGTATTTGGCCGTGGTTGAGAGCAGAGCCTGCGCATGACCCAAACGAACCCCCGGGGCCACGGTAACTTTTTTCACAAATAAAGATGCTGAAACGATGTTGAGTTTATAAGCCACGCCGTCGCTCCTCATTAAACAAAATTCATCTTTTCCTCTTGTCATCCGTATTTTAACATCCACCCCGTTGAGCATCAGTTTTTCTTGAAAGAAGATATCGCTGTGAAGGGGTGTCAGAAGCTCCACCACATTGCTAGAGTTTGTAAATGCGGCTCTCTTTGTCAGGCCATGATTCCCAGCCGCAGGATCGGTGGAATCCATGCTTCCGGGTGTGTCTTTAAAAAAGAGGCCGGCGGAGAACACCGTCTCGAGAGTCTGTTTACTAAAATTAATTAGACATTCTATGATGCAGCGATACGGGTAAGTGTTAGAACTTTGCGATATTAGTCTATCCCCCAATGAGACATCCACTTGTGAAAAAATTGTGGCTCCAGCATAGTTGATGAGTCCTACTGGGGCTCCGTCTGCGATATCCGTTCCGTCAGGATTAGTGATTTTGAGACGTAAAAACACTTGCGTGTTGTTTAGGTCTATATAATCCTCGCCATTCCCTGCTATAAAAAACTCCAGCGGGGATGAGTCAGATATAGCCGATAAGGGGGGTACTTCTATATAAGTGTTTTTTTCAATAGCTGTTTGAGTCAACGGTACTGTGAATAGATCCAATTCAGATTTTAAACACTCCTCTGACATGCTGTGCAGTAGAGCCATGATTTAAAAAATAGCTTTGGAGGATTTTTTTTACTTTTTTGTTATCCGTTTCGCTGTCTCCTTGCGTTTGCGTTTCGCGACTGAGGTTTTCTTCGGTGTACGCTTTGTTTTCTTCCGGGGCTGGCCACTCCTCCGCACGCCTGGCGGTCTAGATGCTCTTTTGCGAGCCATCACCATCAGCCCTGACCCGTCTTGAGTATTGTTATTAAAAGACCTTGATAATGTGCTGCTAACAACATCGCTTAGTATATTTTTTGCAGCGGATTTAAGGTGCGGTTTGGCTATGCTAAACCCCCGTTTTAATAGGGGAATAGCCATCCTGAACAGTCCACGGAACACCCCCCCAATTCCGCGACCAAACATGACTCCGCCCCCTGCATAACCAGGAAGACCATCACCAGCCTGGTTCTGGTAATATGCCACGTAGCGATCAGCATCCATTTTGTGTGGGTTGAAATACATTATTTTATTTGTTTTCTAAAACACACACGCTCTCACAGGTCTGAAGTGTAGTTTAGCGCACACTTTGCCGTATCGGAAACGAACCTCTTTATTCTGATCGCTTTTAACCTCTATAGTTATATCGGTTATGGACGATTTATTGACAGGTGCGTAATGTGCTCTGTCATATTTAACACTGACAATGTCATTATTCTTTCCTTCAATATGTACGCATCGCAACAGCGGTACGTGTGCATCACCCACCGCCTGGTATTCTATGACGTCTATATATATATATAATGTGTAGAAACCGTGTTTTATGTCTGCTTGATAGGGGGCGTATGTCACATTATGCTCAGAAGCCTGCTCGCCTGATTCAAATGGCACACCCGGTTTTAATCCTAAAATAACAGCCAGATCCCCGTAAAATGTCAGCGTCATCTTCGGTGGGGACTTCAAAAATACTGTGTTCTTCACACGATCGTAGCCGAGAACCACCTTCAGGGGGAGGTTTCCATTTATCTCACGATTCAAAGAAAGGATGTCGTCGTAATATCCAGGCTTCAGTTTGTAAAGTACATTCGACATCTGTTGTTTGTTGTTGACGATGAAGATCCCAATCTGTTTCTCCGCCATATGATGCTCGGTCTTGCGCTTCTTATCAATCCCCACCACTGTTTCAGTGTTGAGATAGAAAGCCGTATCTTCCTCATTAATTGTGTACCACGATAATGGATATTCAAACTCAATCAGGCCGACTTCCCATTTTCCTTTCAGATTTAAAGTTCTTGCCAGTCTAGTTGTGTAGCAAGATATACGATTTTCAGGATAAACAGACAGTGACGCATTGCAAGGCAGAGTAACGTAAAATCCCTCCTCGGCCATGATCTGTTTTAACACGAATGTGACGGTCTAATATGGATCTTTTGTTTTTATGGCACTTCCACATCGACCAACTCCTTCAGATTCACCCACGACGAGAATTTTGGGGGCCATCCGAGCCAACGACAGAGTACAAAGGTTTCTCGACCTCGCCGTTTCTTGTCTAAAATTTTCTCCACTTTAAATGCCTTGTTATCTTTCACAAAAAATTTTTGTATTTCCTCCTCATAAAAAACACCGTCGATTACATCGCCATCATAATCACACAATCTGTAGACGGGTGGGTCACGGGGGATGCATGCTGTTATGGTGAAAAACTCGTGAGTGTAGTTTTCGTCAGGGTGACACCACGACCGCCACTAGCCCCATATAGATTATGAAACACCACAGATTCATTCTCTTTATTCACATCAATCGGCCTCATCTTTATGCTTCTGTGATAACTAGCATTATAACCGTCTGTTATGTCTTGAAGTATATTGACGTATCGTTTGGAGTTTGTAGCGGTTAAATACCTCCACATTCTCCCTTTTAAGGTTCTATTAAACCGCTCAACAACACAGGCCTTTAATTCTGTGGCCGGTGCAAAGTGTACGATGTTGTACTTCTTCATCAGACTTTGAAACTGTTTATTAAAAAACTCCTTTCCTTTATCTGTCTGTAATATGTGGGGCTTTCTGCCCTCTTTCAGTATAGATTCAAAAGCCTTAGTCACTTCAGCTCCACTCTTATTTCATAAAACACGAGTCCATGCGTATTTGCTGAAAAGATCTATACAGGTCAATAGAAAATTGTTGTTGTCGTTTTCCTTGGAATATTTAGACATGTCTACTAAATCAGCTTAGAATTGCATATCAATCGCATAGACAAAAACCCGATTCCATTTGTATTTTAGAGGCGCTGTTCTGTGTAGTGTGTAAACATCTTCACCAGCGAGCCAGTCTGAAACTTGTTTATCAGTTAATCGAACACCCATTTCTTTTAAAACAGCATCTTTTAAAAGGTTTTTTTTTTTTTACCCCCTAAGGCCCCTGGATTAGAGGCTGTGTAGTAAATATTTTTCATTTCTTCTTCGGACATATTGCCACTTCAGTCTCCACAAATGAATAACTCGAATAATATATGAGTATAGGGTTTTTATTTTCAGTGAGAAACAAAAAAACGAAAAAAGAAGAGTACAATGACATCATACATCATCAAGGTATTGGAGAAATGTTAGACACATAACAATGTTTTTCTCAAGAATATAGTCAGTTAATGTTTCAACAGTTTCACAAACATCAGTTTGGTCATTTCCTGTTGAACTGATTATACATAAATCAGTCACATATGTACACATACACAATATGTCAGCAATTCTTACACTACTGCCACATTCGGTCACCAAGTCTAGAATTCTTCTGATAGTAACACAAATCGGTTCACCCCTATTGATACACATACGCATTATATCTGTCCACTCATTAGACATGCCTCTTACAACAGACATAAGCTTTTTGAGATTTGTTAAACGAGTGGGTTCAATAAGATGGCGCCAATAAGATGGCAGCGCGTGCACACGCAGCGGCTTCTCTCTCTCCCGACGGATCGGCGTTTTTGTGTTTTTCGTCGTGTAAATCACGGTGTTTTTGTACGTCCTTGTCGCGTCCGTTCGTTTGCAAACACAGATACACACGTGAGTTTCTGCTTGAGGTTGGAAAAACTACAGTTTCCAACCCAGACTCGACGCTCGGACAAGAGCTGCGGGAGGTCAGCCATGATTTGTTGACACTGTTTTGCTCTGTTTTTCCTGCATATCACACAGCTATCAACCGTTTTCTTGGCAAGTCTACGGCCTTTTATTACCCAGGCTTTCTTCCTCATCCGGAGAAGAGTTGCTGCCACTCCCTCATGGTTTTCTTTGTGGGATTCTTGTGCCAGCAATGTAGACACCCATGCTTCAAATGGTAAAACCGGCACTGCTGTTTTATCTTTGTTGAACACCTGAATTCTGCCTCCACAAACTAGCAGTCCAGACTCCACATCTTTGTATACTACCAGTCTGCTTAGAGTCATGTCTGAAAAGTTGCACCTTCTTGAGCTGCGAGGAATAGATCTTTGAGTGCATCTTCTTGTTCCTTGACAGTCAGCACAGCTCGCTTGGGTGATGTTACCTCCCACTTTGACTGTTTAGGGGACTGGTGCTTCTTCTTCAGCCACTCTTTGGCAGCTAGGCAAACCCAGGCAATGACTCTCACCAGTTTGGACAGGCTACCGAATCTCCTTATTTCCACTAGCTCTTTAACCCAGCCAGTTGGTTTCCTCCTTAGAGGAAGAGTTGGGTTTACCACAGGTTCTTCATCTTGAGTTTCACTCTTTGGTCTTTCCTTAGTGGCTTGTAGTTCTTTTTGCTGACCCATTCTAGCTTGAGCTCTTGTTAATGCACCTGAGAATGCCTTCCTCTGGAGCTTGTTTACTCTCTCTCTGGCATGAGCTGCGACCTCTCCAGCTGATTTTATGGGCCACTCCTCCACTGGCCACTTCAGGAACTCTGGTCCATTTTGCCATGTGGAATTCTCCTTCAAATCTTCAGGAGTGCCGCCTCTTGTTATGATGTCAGCAATATTTAGATCTCCACTTATCCACCACCAGTCTTGCACTGGTCCAGCCTTCTGGATTTCACCTACTCTATTTGCAAAGAAGGTTTTGTACCCATAACTGACTCTTTGAATGGCTCCCAAGACTGTTTGACTGTCAAGTAGATGGAACCATCTCTCAATCTTCATTCTAGCATGCTTTTCCACATACTTCCTGATCCTGGATGCAAAGACAGCACCACATATCTCAGCTTTTACAGCTTCTCCCTTCTGATCCAGGGGTGTCAGCTTGGCTTTTGATTCAACAAATCGAACTTCAGTCCCTTGACTTGTCTCCCATCTTAAGTACATCACAGCTCCAAAGGTTTTGTCACTTCCATCAGAGAATGTGATGCCCCAAGGTTTCCCTATCCAGGCAGGTGGTGTGAGACTCCTGTGAAATTTCACCTGTCCGAGCTGCACATATTCTTCAAAAAGTTGTATGGCTTCTTCTCTGAGCTTTTCTGAGAGAGGTTGGTCCCAGGTTTCTTGGGTTAGTTTTCCACCCCCTCCCTCTTGGAATGCTTTTCTGACAAGAATGGCACCCTTCTGTTTGGCTGGTGTAACTAAACCAATTGGGTCATACAGTCCAGCTACTTGGCTTAAGAGAGCTCTCCTAGTCAGTGGATTAGGTGTCTCAGTTCTCACCTCCTCTTTGAGAAGATCTTTTCCGACTCTCATTTTCTTCTTTCTTTTAGAAAAGTTAACTGAGGTCAACATGTAGAGCTTGTCTTCATCCACTTGGTAGCCGATGCCCAAGGCTTTGTTGTCTTCGTCCCTCATTTGATTTGGAAGAATTAAGGTGGTTTTACCTTGTTTCTCTGTTAGAAGCTTCACCTCCTTTTCTTGCCTCCCACTTTGCCCCGACCGGACCCATGGCTTCAGAAAGAAACCTCCAGCTTTCAAGATCTCTCCAATATTTGCTGTGATTTTTTTCCAGTCTATCCAGGTCATTTTGGGAGGTTAAGAGGTCATCCACATAACTGTCCTCTCCAATGACTCTACGCTCCTCCAGCCATACAGAGTTGTACATCTTTTTGATGTCTCCTAAAGAGGCATATACCCCTTCTCTGAACCTCAGCAGGACAGCTCTGATAGGGTTGAGAACATCTGGTCCCTTGAGAAGATCATTCATACTCACGCCTTTGTATTTCTGGCTACTATTCCACACAATACGAACTGGTGTTGTCACTGAGTGAGGGTTTGGCGCGACCAGGTGGCTTACGTACCACACTGGTCCATTCCACTCGTCCATGATTTTGTTGGTGAGTTTTATGGCTGCGCCTCATTCGATCATTTCATGAATCTGAGTAGCATATGCGATTTTCCATTCTGGTTCTCTACTTAGTTGCTTCTCCATCCTTAGGAAACAAGCCTGGACTGCATTTTTGTTGTTAGGGAGAGAGGCTGGATCTACCGTCCAAGGATACCTTGCATCCCAATGTGGAGCTGGTGTGTGATCATCCCCCTTCTTGTAGGTGAGGCCTTCTTTAATGAGCTCAAGCTCCCTCTCTTCTGCCAGGGTCATTTCTTTTCCTCCTGGTGGACAGTTACCACATCGGCATCCTCCACATCTTGGCTCACATGCTGCTCCGATGCTGTCCCAGTGCCACCACTCAAGGAACTCACTGTTACTAGCCGCTGTAAATTTGGCCTGAGTCACATCCTCCTGCTGTAGCTGGGCTGTGTCAGTTGTTCGACTTGTGATTTCTTGATATTTGACAGCTGCTGTCCTCATGGAGCGAGCAAAGTGTGGTTTGGACTTATATGCTGCAACCTCCACTTCTTCAAACAAGTCAGGATGTGCTCCACCCACTGTCTTCCCCAATGGACCCTCCCACAAGACGAGGTCTCCGATGATTTTTATCCTTTGGGGAGCGAGTCTTCCCTCTCTGTGGCTAATGAGAAGTTCAACCTCTTCCGGTCTTTCCAATTCCTTGAGTTTGACTTCTGGGAAGAATTCTTTTAACCTCTCAGGTTTAATTACTTGATGCACTTTGGCGATTTCATCCAAGCCATAGCAGACCATTTCATGAGCCCTCTCTGTTCCTTTAGGACTCTTGACTCTGACCTTGAGGAGATACCTTTTTGTGTTCACCTCCATAGTCATTCCACCAACCCCATGCACAACTAGAGTTATCTTCTCATTTCTTAACTTCAGTCTTTCAGCAGCCTTATGGGTAATGTAGTTTGTGTCTGAAGCAAGGTCGATCAAAGTCCCAATCTTCCGTCCTGCGTTTGCAGTGACTTGCATCAGCATCATAATGACAGGAAGTTCAGAGAGCCCATTCCTCTGCAGTAGCTCAGACTGACCTGAAGCTTCGAGTGTCACTGCGGTTTTGTTGGTGTTAGTGAAAGCCTTTCTGAATCGATCTGCCATTTCTGGGGAGAGTTCAGACAAGATCTGCTCTTGTTCCTCCGTTAGTGTGCCTTCACATTTGCCGTCTTTTACACTCTTTCTCTCTTCCCCTCTTTTGACTTCTTTTGGGCAGAGGAAAAAATGGTGGTCTGGAGCACCATCCTCCCTTTTACAGTCTTTATTTCTGCATAGGAAAGTGTCTCTGCAGTATCCATCTCCATCATGGCATAAGAGGCATTTTCTGCATGCTCCAAGCCTTCTCAAAGCAGCTTTCTTTTCAGGTAGCTTAAGTCTTTTGAACTTTTTACAAAAGAAGATTTTGTTGTTGTGCCCACGATCACCACAGACACCACATACCTCAATTTCGTCTTTCTTTGTAGTTCTTGTTGAGGCACTCTTTCTGTCATACTTGTCTAGACGATCTGGTCTTTCCATCTTCTCCACAGTTCTGAGCTGCTCAAGTCTCTCTAGTATTTCCTCTTGACTTTTAAGGAAATTCAAGAGCATGTCAAAGTGGTTATCTGATGTGACATTGTTTCTGGGTTCAACCATGAACATCAACCAGTCTCTTTTAATAAAGTCAGGCAACTTGCTTTCAATGGACTTAATTACCAGTGGGTTCGTTATGGCTCCAGAGTTTCCCAACTCTGTGAGATCTGCTAGGGCCTTCTCCACTGACTGTATGAGGTCAATGACCTTTCTTGGTTGGTTCCCCTTCACATTTGGCATCTTTCCCAGCTCTTCAAGGATTTCCACAGTGATGGTTGACTTGTTGCCATACCTGTTCTCTAAGACTCTGAACATGTCATTGGCAGTGGTATATGTTGAAAGTCTGAGGTCTTTTGAGATTTTATCATCCACACTCTCCAACAGTTGAATTTTCTTAACTTCAGTTGATCCAGATGGTTCTCCCTGCCTTTGCAGGCTTTCCCAGTCTTTCCTCCATCTGTGATATTCTCTCTTGCTTCCATTGAAGATAGGCAGAGTGGTTGGCTTGATTCTCACTATTGGTGTGAATGCTGCTTGTTGGGGTAGTAGTTTCACTCCTGCGCCTTGCCCATTGATTGCCCGTGCAGTGGCGAATTCAGCTCTCTTTAATTCAAGCCTGTAGTAGAATGCTCTTACATCCTTGACTCTTCCATCTAATTCAGCTTTTAATTCCACAGGGATCCATCTCTCCCATGTTGACATTGCTGAGATGGCCTCTTCTATTCTCTTTTCCAAGAGAGCAAGGTGTACTTCTAAGCCCTCCAAATTGGCACTTTCCACTGGTACATCAGCCGCTCTATCATTGGCCTTTTCTGCTTCTAGGATCGCCCCAAGAAGTTCACTTCTTCCATACCTCGACCACAGGTTTGTTTGAACAATGTCCCTCATCTCTGCCAGCTTTGTTTCACCTTCTTTTACAGATCCCTCAATGTCGGCCTCTTGCTGTTCGTCAAGACCTGCTTCTTCATCTTCAGTCTTGATGTCAGCCTCAAGTCCAATCCTGTAGTCATCATTGGCATCAAGCATCTTTCTGAAACAGTTCGAAAGCCTTGTGAATTCCTCTCTTAACTCCATTTGAAGCATGCTGCTTGCTCCTCTTGAAATGAAGTTGGCTTGTTTGGTGAAGTTGCTTTTTGCAGTGGTCCTCTCCTTTTTGAGCTGCTGGACCGACTTCCCCAGGATATTTTCAGCCATCTTGACCTCCTCTGCGTCAGCAGCTTATTTCTGGATCTGAAGCCGTTTATCCTCAGGGCCAGGCCGCTCCGCGTGGTTTACAACTGTCAAGTCCTCCTCCTATTCAATCCCCAAAGGACACTAGGACAACTCAAATTTTGACTAATCACTTTTTATTTTCTTGACTTTGTCAGGTGAATAAGTTCTTAATCTTTCTTAGCCTTTATTAGCCTTCATTAGTCTCTTAGTCTCTTAGCCTTAATTAGGTTGTAAACCTTTAAAAGATAGAAACAAAAGTTACAGTTTTAACAAGCAATGTAAAATGTTTCAGTACATTTAACATTTACATTTTTCAAACTCAAAATGAAAAGAACAGAAACTCATTTAAACAGAAAAGCAAATTAATTCAATGCTGCAATGTGTTTCTAAACTAAACAGTAGTTAAACATACTTTACACAGCATTTCAAACAATGAAATTAAATAAACATTGCACAGACCATTGGCGTCTTTGGGCTTGAATCTTCGAGTGGACTTGGTGTCTTCTCTCTCTGAAGTTTCTTTTTTGAGTGAATGAGAACCTCTGTTTTATCAGATGCTCTCAATCAATGGAAATTACTAATCAGGTGGTGTACTGCTGATTTGCTGCTGGTGCACTCTGGGAAATGTAGTTTTTTACCCAATTTCTGAGATTTAGCTCAACAGAGATTGAAGCAGAAAAAAAAGATAAAATTGCGACAGTTGAGTTGGATTCGAAGAGAGGGGTTTCTGACTCGGTTGCGCAATCTAGTCCTGTTGTGAATTCAAGTGTCTCAACGTTTCAACCGCTACTTTTGACATTAGTAAACCCATTGCTTTGGTGCCTCATTTCAGAGAGACGGAGGTAGACACTTATTTTACTGCATTTGAGCGTATGGCCTCTGCACTTCGTTGGCCGAAAGAGGTATGGTCTCTGTTACAGTGTAAGCTTGTCGGTAAAGCTCAGGAGGTTAGTGCCGCACTATCTTTAGAGGATAGTTTGCACTATGAGTTGATGAAGAACGCTATTCGTGCTTATGAGCTGGTGCCGGAGGCTTATCGACAGATTTAGAAACCAGAAAAAGACCGCACAACAAACGTTTGTAAAATTTGCCCGTGAGAAGGGAATTCTTTTTGAGAAGTGTTTGACGGCAAGTAATTTTAATTCCTTAAAGGATTTGATGCTTTTAGAGGATTTTAAAGGTTGCTTATCAAAAAGAGTTGTCACTTATTTAAGCGAACAGAAAGTCACGTCTTTGTCTGAAGCTGCGGTTTTAGCTGATGAATCTGTTTTGACACACAAAAGTGTATTCGTTCCGATTTGTCAAATTGCTGGTTGCGTCTGCGCCAAAAAATGCGAATCCTTGTCAAGGATAAATTAACACCACCCAGGGGCGTCTCTAGGCCCTTTTTAGGGGGGCTTCAGCCCCCCCTAAACTTCTGCCCAGCCCCCCTAAAAAATATATTTGATTAATACATTTTTGATCGCTTCAGTCCCCTTTAAAAAAAACTCATTTGAAACGGCGGCAAGCTGCGTCAAGTTTCGGCTCCTCCCCTTATCTGAGTCTGCTTGGTTTTAGCGCATTTTTTCAATCTGCAGGGGCGCCGAGCAGAGTGAACATCAAGGTGTGTGTCGTGTGTGCGTGCATTTATTGATAGATTGCTAATGCTATGATATTACACCTGCATCGGTGCAGTTCTTTGTCATAAATGCATTGCAGTTTACATAATGTAATGTTACTGGAGTATTGGGAGCACACGGGACGGCTCGGTTTCTCATCCAATACCAATACGTTTCGCTGCGTTCACCTTCAGCCCTTGGGTGATAGTTGTTTTTTATTCCTACAAAAATGAAGTGATTAACACCCATGAAAACATACTTTAGATTCAGAAAACGATCATGATTTATTTTAATTTACTTTTTACAATTACAGACATATTATAATGTATTTTGACATTACATTATGCAGCCATGCACAGAAATGACACACATTGAAGTGTGTGTGAAGTGGCAAATTGATAATTCATGTTATTTTTAATAATTAGAAATAAATATAGAACAAATTAATTATATTGCCAACAGACAATTACGTTAATACATGGTTTGTCTATATTCTTAATGAATATTAGCTGGTTAGTTAAAATACTTAAAATGACATCAATTTTCATGGGGTGACTTTATGAATATCCAACCGTATTGTTGATTTATAAAGGCTAAAAAAACTAAAATAATTTATATTTCATCGTAGATGGATATACGACATTTCTTCTTGTCGTGCGGGAGTAGGTCTGCAAATGAGCAACAGTCAGGTGAGAATAGAACGTAGACAGCCTCTCTCTCTCTCACACACACACACACAATACCACTGTACATTTTATAAGAAAAAGCAGTGGTATCGTCAAAGGATAAACACAAATGTCCTGACTCCTGACATTATTGACAATCAACAAGAAATTATTCACTGTCTTTCAGTCAACTGAACTGAAACTATTTTTTTGGTTTCTCAGAAAAGTCAGTGCAAAAAGTGAATGAAGTGGAGGCAGAGAAGATTGATGAAGGCACATCAGAGAAAGGGCAAGATCATGATCGAGGTCAGAAAGTGAACAGTTGTTTTGGATAAGTTGTCTGGTCAGTTAATAAATACAAATGAAGTTAAGATTTCTTTAGTTACCAAACTATATTTATGTGATTGTCACAGTACAGGGACAGAGAGAGCATGAAGAAGAGGAAGACATGAGTCAGGAGAGAGAGGACAGACATACAGAGAAACAAATGTCAGATGAAGCACAGACAGCTGCTGCACCTTTAGATCAGTGTGACTTAGGTGAAAAGGACACAGGCCCAAAACAGGCCTGAAAATTACACTATTATCCCCAGGAGAACTTTGGCTTACAAAAAAGATCATTCCAGCCAAGCTGGTTTCAAACTTTTGCTTTGCTTGAGTACTCACAGAAGACAGATTCTGCCTACTGCTTTGCTTGCCGTGTCTTTGGTAAAAACTTGAAGCATGATGTATTTGTGAGTAGTGGATACAAAAACTGGAAAAAGGCACTCAAAGCATTTCACAAACATGAGGGGACTCAGTCACACAAGGATTGTATTGTCTTCTGGAAAAGTTACAAGGCTAGTGCATTACGGGGAAATGTTATACAGCAGATTGAAGCAGCAAATGCTGATGAAATTAGACAAAGAAGGGAGTATATGCGACGTATTGTGGCTGTGACCTGCATGTTGGGGAAGCAAGGGCTACCATTAAGGGGTAATGATGAAACAGCAGAAAGTCATAATAAGGGCAACTTCTTGGAATGCATGGGGCTTTTGCAGAAGTTTGATCCTTTCTTGCAGCATTAGCCATTATGGCGGACGAGGCCAGAGATGGAACAGTTAAAGAGAGATTCCTGTCCCTGACAGAGCTGAGAAGTTTCGACGCAAAGTCAATAACCGAGGCATTAGAAAGAAAATTACAAGAAGGAATTGCTCAGTTGAAGTGTGTTGCCCAGACATACGATGGAGCAGCAGTTATGAGTGGAGCAGCTGGAGGTGTTCAGTCTCTTTTCAGGGAGAAGCACCCTGAGGCTATACATGTTCACTGTTATGCTCATGAGTTGAATCTTGTCTTGTGCCACACATGCAGAGGGATTACTGAGGCCGCAGAGTTCTTTAGCCTGCTGGAAAGTTTGTATTCATTGTTTAGTGTTTCCCTGGTCAGCCACCACAAGTTTAAAGAAGCACAAGCAAAATTAGGATTGCAACCATGTGAACTGGTGCAGCTGTCCAACACACTCAGTGAATGCTGTGCTTGAAAATCTGCCTGCCATCATTGATTGCCTCTCTGCCATCAATACAGCAACTGCAGTGGGGTTGAAAACAAAAACATGCAAATTCTCATTTGTGTATTTGTTGATTCTTTTCAAGGATCTCCTATCTGTAGTAGGAGGCTTGCACAAATATCTCCAAAAAGAGACCATTGACCTTCCCCAGGCAGTGGCATACAAAGATGCTGTGTGTTACTCCTTAAAGCAGAAACGCAGTGATCCCATTGCTGCAGATATATATGCTAGAGCAAAGGCAGTGTGTGAAGATAATGACATTGTAGTTGAGGAGCAACTTTCTGGCCAGAGACAGAAATATAAAAGGATGGATGATTTTGTTGTTGAAACAACTTATGGTGCACATAGGAGAATCAGCACAGATGCCGAACAAGTCAAAACAAATTTACTATATCCATGTCTGGATAGAATGATAACTGAACTGGAGAACCGTTTTTCTGCTGTAAATGGCGCATTGCTGCAAGGTATTCAAGCATGCAGTCCAGTGTCTGAAAACTTCCTGTCTGAGTCACATTTGGAAGAACTAGCACACCATTACAACATTGATTTAAAGACAGAGGAAGTCATGGTAGCAAGGCACTTTTTGACACGTAAAAAGCAATCTGGTGCAGCTCCACAAGACATGGTTTCACTTTATAACCTGCTGGATTCTGAAATGTTTCCATCACTGAAATCTGTCATCCAGGTTGCCCTCACTGTACCTGTTAGCAGCTGTTCGTGCGAGAGGTCTTTCAGTGCTCTTCGCCATCTCCGCAACTGGCTAAGGAGAACAACGGGTCAGAGCAGGCTCCATCAGCTGGCAGTTATGGCCATCGAGAAAGATGTTGTTGAGCAATTGGATCATGATAAAATTATCAACTGGTTTGCTACTCTTAAGGAGAGAAGACACAGGTTGATGCTCCCAATGAAAGACCAGTAACTGGGCTGCAAGACTGCTGCTTCTCACCGGCTGCTTCTTCATTTTGGCTAGTTTTTCCATTACTTCTGATAGTTAACCACAGCCCCCACTTAATCCATTGTCCAGCCTCATACCTGTGTTGTTTATATTGCTGATATGGATGTTCAAAGTTTATGGCTTTTATGTTATTTTCTGGTTAAAATTTTATTTAATTTTTGAGGTTTGTATGTGAGCATAGAAATGCAAACAGTAAAATGTTGTGTTTGTACTGGAAACGTGTGCGTGTGTTTGTACAGTGAATGAATCAGGAGGTCTTCATTGTAAAAAAAACAAAAAAAAAAAAAACAACATTCCCTATTTTCTAGTGGTCACATCCAATAATTATTTTTTTATTACAGTGTTGTATATGGCTCAGTCAGTACTCCTACTCCCATATATGAAATACAGGGAATACAATGGAATAGTGGATTGCAGTAAGGTTAGTAGCATACCACCCTACCCTAATAGTCAAATAATATTTTTTTTAATCATACCCTTATTGGGGGCTGAGCCCCCCTAAAATCAAAATCCTAGAATCGCCCCTGACACCACCTAAGGAGACACGAGAATGTTTCTATTGTCATAAAACGGGGCATGTGATTGTTGATTGCTTGATTTTAAAACGAAAACCAGTTGGTTTTGTGAGAACGGTGCCAGTGCGTGATGACGACGCGCAGAGAGTTGATGAGAGGTTTAAGCCGTTCGTGATGAAAGGTTTCCTGTTATAGATGGTAGACCTGAGGAGCAAAAGTCAATCCATATTTTGCGAGATACTGGACCAATTCAGTCATTTATTGTTTCTAATGTTCTTCCATTGTCTGAAAAGACATCTTGTGGTTCAAGTGTGTTAATTCAAGGTATTGGAATGGATGTTATAAAAGTGCCACTACATCGTGTACATTTACAATGTGAATTCCTTACAGGATTTGTTAAGGTTGGAGTACGATCTTCCTTCCCTGTGAAAGGGGTTACGTTTATCCTCTGCAATGATTTGGCTGGAGGAAAAGTGACCCCAGTTGTAGAGGTGGTTGACAACCCTGATTGTTTTATTAATGTTGATGACATTGCTGATCAATTTCAAGATGTTACACGCGCGCAAAAACGGCGAATAGGAAACAACATTGTGCTTAACGATTCATTTATATTGCCACTTTTTGCAGAAGAGAGTTTGTTGCCTGAAGTGCAAGGTACCGAGGTGATGAAAAATTAAAAGACTGATATGGTGGCGACTGATTCTGAATTGTTGACTTTACCCATTACACGTGTAATCTCAGCAAAGTGATCCTTCTTTAGTTTCGGATGTTCAACAGCAGAGAAACATTTAGCCAGTGAAAGACAATAAAGCGGAGTATGTGATTGATAGTGGGTTATTGTTACGTAAGTGGAGACCTGTAACGAGTTTGGAAAATGAGTGTGATGTTACCTGTCAAGTGGTAATACCAACTGCATACAGACATAAGGTATTACATTTGGCTCATGATCATAATCTGTCAGCACATATAGGAGTGACGAAGACCTACGACCGTATTTTGAAACATTTCTTTTGGCCTGGTCTGAAGAAAGATGTGAGTCAGTATTGTCGCACTTGTCATGTGTGTCGGATAACAGGAAAACCAAATCAAAAGATTCCACCTGCTCCATTGATTCCGATTCCGGTCATTGGTGAGCCTTTCGAGCATGTCATGATGGTCCTCTACTGAAAACAAAATCAGGAAATCAGTTCTTGTTAACTATTATGTGTGTTGCCACCCGATTTGCAGAAGCAATTCCATTGAGGAAAATTACTTCTGTTGTTCTACTAAAGTCACTGATAAAGTTCTTTTCTGCATTTGGACTACCGAAAATTGTACAAACTGATCAATGAACAAAGAAGCGTTTGAAAGCTGAGAGAGAACATGCGAGTCTTGTTTACAAACTTTATTTGGTTTCATTTTGTGAATCAGTAGTCATTAGCAAGGACAACAATCACATAAAAATAAATCAAACTCAATTATTTACACATCACATATACATTTGATTAATGCTAAGTTTTATGCATTACACTGTAAAAAAAAATCCTAATTTTACAGAAAATAACTCTAATTTTTTACAGTATTTTTTTGTAAATCTAAATTATGTTTAAAACTATGTAAAATTACAATAAATATCAGTAAATTAACAACTTGACTGTTATTTTAAGGATTATATCATTAATGACCAATTACAGTAATTCTTATTTTTTATACAGAAAATTACTGTATTATTTATACAGTATTTTTATACATTACGTACAAATTCATGTAAAATTACAATAAATATCAGTAAATTTAACAACTTGACTGTTATTTTAAGGATTATATCATTAATGACAAATTACAGTAATTCTTATTTTTTTATACAGAAACTTACTGTATTATTTATACAGTATTTTTCTATTTTTATACATTACGTACAAATTCATGTAAAATTACAATAAATATCAGTAAATTTAACAACTTGACTGTTATTCTAAGGATTATATCATTAATGACAAATTACAGTAATTTTCAGTTTTAATACAGGAAAATTACCTTATTATTATCTTTTCTGTTTTCATTCAATACATACAAATCCATGTAAAATTACAAACAATATATGTAAATTAATACATAGTTTTATTTATACCATATTTTTCTGTAAATGAATAACTCTAGCCTACTTCTAGAAAATGAAGATCCAAGAATGTGCATCAGAGGTGTTCTTAAGAAGTCACAGTAAACTTTATTGTTTATATATGTTATACTCCAGTAAGGGAGTGATATATGTTGATTATAAATCACACCCGCGATGTTCATTCACTTAACTTTATAACGTGAATACAACAGAAACAGACACATACACAAATTATATACAACAAGTACATAGCTTTACACTTAACAGAAACAACGAGTAACGAAAGCATTAAAGCACATATAACAAACACTTCCTGTGTGTTGCGACATTGTCAGCGCGCGCGCTGTCGCGGTACATTTGAGTTAACTGAACACGTTGATACTGAAAACACTTAACCCGCACAACACTCGAATATGCTAGACAAAACACTCATGACACTCAAACCTGTCTTTCCAACCGTGCATACCTGTAAGGGAGTGATATATGTTGATTATAAATCACACTCGGTCACCAAAGATGTTCTTTCACTTAACTTTATAACGTGAATGAAGTCTCTCGCGAGAACTCCCTTCATCCCGCCACGCAGCGACATGCACGTCACACGTACAACCAATCACACAATGATTAACTTGAAATGAATAACCTATTCTAGAACACCATATATTTACAACCAATATTCATATCAAAGAACAACGAACAAACAACAAAAAACAATCACATAAAAATAAATCAAACTCAATTATTTACACATATCACATATACATTTGATTAACGCTAAGTTTTATGCATTAGCTTACCTAACCCTAACCCTAAAAGCCTGACAATGTCAATGCCAAATACCTTTAAATATTGTGGTATTCTGACATGTTTCTAACTGACACATCTTCTACGTATAAAGATCAGGACTTACAAGCTTATCACTCGTATTTACAGCATTGTGGTGCTTAATCCTAACCTTAACCCCAAACCCAGGCCTGGTCTCACAGACAGGGTTAAGACTAAGCTAGGATTAGCCCTTAGTTCAATCAATACATTTAAAAATAAAATAATAATAATAAGACACATTTGTTACATAAATGAATTGCCTCAGCCACAAAAGTAAGTTTATAATGATTTGTAGAACATCAAATTGTCCTAAAACGCTGCCACAGGGGCAACCACTCAAAGTCTGTCTAAAAAGTCTGTCTCATGAGACTATACCATGATTAAAATGAAACTGAAGTTTTTGTCCTAAAATAACAGGCTGCAAAAGATCAAATGCAGACGAGAAGTCCACAAACAAAAAGCCATGCAAAAGCCCAAGCTGTTTTTGTGCTCAAAGTTGATGTGTTAGAAGCAGGAAAAATGGGCACGTGTAAGGATTAACAGATGAGCTACTGGAGCTCAAACTGCTCAAGAAGTTAATGCTGGTTCTGATAGAAAGCGGTCAGAATACACAGAGCTTCTCAGTTTGTTGCATATGGGGCGGCATAGCCGCTGACCAGTCAGGGTGTCCATGCGGACTCCTGTTCACCTCCAAAAGTGCCAACAGTGGGCATCGGAACAGTGAGCATCAGAACTGGACCACAGAGCACAGATTCCGATGAATCATATTTTCTTTTGCATCATGGTGGCCAGGTGCGTGTGCATTGCTTACAAGACTTAAAGGATCTGTTGCTAACATATTGGGGGTCAGGGCTTTTTTACCAGCAAAAGGGGGACCAACACAATATTAGGAAGGTCATAATATTATGCCTGATTATGCAATGTTAGCAAACAAGTGTTGCTTTGGACAGAAGATTAAACCTAAACCAACAGGTTGTGTAACAGTGGCACACAGTAAAAGTGAAAATGAGAGTTGACATTATTAGGCAGAGTATTTCTAAAGGAAATGTCAGGTAAATAAATTGTATAATTTATAATAAATAAAATACAATAATACAATTTATAATTGTATAATACAATAAAGTTTTATTGCAGTGCATGATTGCCATATATATTACCATTGTATTACCATATATATCATGCACTGCAATAAAAAAAACAATATATAATATATACTCAATATATACACATATATATGTGCAATAAAAACCCAATTTAAACAATTATTTAATACAACAGCCTACAAATGCCACTATTGTATGTCTGTGTTGCTTTGAGCATGATTGGTTATGCTGAGTTTCATCCAGGAATCTGGCCAATGACAAATGTGCGCGCCTTCTACAGCGTGCGCGCCTTTTTTCACATTTGAATCCGTTTGTTGGAAAGCGAGTGTGCGCGCGCGTATCTGTCTGTGTGCGTTGCAGCTCGCCATCTGCAGTACACAGTCCTACTTCAGCTCGGTTTTGCATGGATTATTACATTGATTATTTTACGTCGGACTGCAAAATTTTATATTTTAGGCAAATTTAAGTTGCGGGTTGTTAATGAAGAACAAACAAGAAAAAATGCAATATGGCCAACGACTTTTACCAACGTGTAACGTTACCGGACAACTACAGAAGGTAAATTAAATAATTTAGCTTTTATTAAAAAAATATAGTCTGCTACATTGTGATGTAATGTTTTAAGTAATAATCTAATCCCGATAACGACATTACATAGTTCAATGTATTAGCTAACATTAACGTTACTGTGTGTTGTTAGCATGTGTTAATATTGTAAACTAGGATTAAGATAAAAAAAAGTCTATATAAGAGCTTTGTAAATGAGTGAACTGAGAACGGAGTCTTGTACAAGATCTTTTGAAAATCCCTGTTAGTAAGTAAATGGCTTGTGTGTGTGTGTGTGTGTGTGTGTGTGTGTGTGTGTGTGTGTGTGTGTGTGTGTGTGTGTGTGTGTGTGTGTGTGTGTGTGGAAAATACATTTTAGGAAGAAAAAATCCAGCCACATGATCTTCAGGAGCGGTGAGTATTGACATACTAACATTAGGAAAGCTGAATTTTCAGCATCATTACTCCAGTCTTTAGTGTCACATGATCCTTCAGAAATCATTCTGATATGCTGCTTAAGAAACATTTACTATTATTATTAATGTTGAAAACAGCTTGTTACGCGTTTATTCTCTAGGAGAGGCCGGATAGCTCGCCTAAACGTAGAGTAAAGCACTAAGACACAAATATCAGTTCTGATATTCCACATGAGGGGTCCTTTATTAACAGGAACTGTCCATCCTACACACACCGGGGCAGTTGGCAATCGCGTTACTAAACAACAACAAAACAACAGTAAGAGCAACATAAACGAAAACTGTGAAACACCTCACTCCACATACATGCGATGCTTCCCTGCTCGCGCTCTGTTCGAACGACCTCATTACTGCTCTTGAGAGGGAAAAAGCGCTCCGCCTTAAAGGAGCATTACCCACTATAACGTTACAAGCTGTGTACATTTTTTTTCAGGATTATTTAATGAATAAAAAGTTCAAAAGAACAGCATTTATCTGAAATATAAAGCTTTTGCAACATTATAAATATCTATAGTGTCACTTTAATGCATCCTTGCTGAAAAAGTTTATGAATTTCTTTCCCAAAAAAAACAAAATCTTACCAACCCAAAACTTTTGAACGGTATACAATGTCACAAAAGCTTTCTATTTCAGATAAATACTGTTCTTTTGAACTTTCTATTTATCCAAGAATCATAAAAAGAACTGTTTTCAACATTGATAATAGATAATCATAAATGTTTCTTGAGCAGCAAATCCTCATATCAGAATGATTTCTGAAGGATCATGTGACACTGAAGGCTGGAGTAATGCTGGAAATTCAGCTTTGCATCACAGGAATAAATTACATTTTAAAATATATTCAAATAGAAAACAGTTAATATGCATTTTAATAATATTTCGCAATATTACAGCTTATTTTCTTTTCTTTTTTTTAATAATTTAATAGCATAAATGCAGCCCTGGTGAGCAGAAGTGACATCTTTAAAAACATACAAAAATATTACTGTTCTAAAACATTTGACCGGTAGTGTACACACACACACACACTGTTCAAAAGTTTGGGATCGTAAGATTTTTAATGTTTTTAAAAGAAGTTTCGTCTGCTCACCTGCAAGGCTGCATTTATTTAATTACTCATACTAACAGTAATAATGTGAAATAATATTACAAACTTTTCTATTTGAAAATATTTAAAAATGTAATTCATTCTTGTTAGCAAAGGTGAATTTTCAGCATCATTACTCCAGTCATAAATTTAATAAATAAATGCTGAATAATTTTAATAAACGCTGTATAAGTGCTGTTCATTTTGTAAAGTGTTACAGTTTTGTATTCAGTATGTTTAGATTGTCACCATAATCCTAGTTTGAGAATTTGATAAACTATTGTTAATTACTGAAGTAATTTAAATTTTGTATTTTATTTATTCAATAATTGTGATTTTTATATTACATGTTTTACATAATTTAAACACTATTAAATTATATGTAAACAAATGCTGCAAATGGAAGTTTGAGATGATTTTAATTATTTTTATACTGTTTATACTTATTTTATCTGCCAAAATAAAACTTAATTTTAAATCTTGAGCACGTCTTGACTATTTATTGTTTGACTGTAATCATTTAGGAAATCTGTAAAATAAGTGTTTATCTGTAGAACTCTTAACACTGACGTTTTATTGAAGGTGTTTGACTGTAATCATTTAGTAAATACCTGTAAAATAACAGTGTTTATCCATAGAACTCTTAGCAATATCAGTTAATTGAAAGTTTTTGACTGTAATAATTTAGTAAATACCTGTAAAATAACAGTGTTTATCCATAGAACTCTAAGCAATATCATTTAATTAAAGGTGTTTGACTATAATAATTTAGTAAATACCTGTAAAATAACAGTGTTTATCCATAGAACTCTTAGCAATATCAGTTAATTGAAAGTTTTTGACTGTAATAATTTAGTAAATACCTGTAAAATAACAGTGTTTATCCATAGAACTCTAAGCAATATCATTTAATTAAAGGTGTTTGACTATAATAATTTAGTAAATACCTGTAAAATAACAGTCTTTGTCCGTAGAACTCTTAGCAATATCATTTATTTAAAGGTGTTTGACTGTAATAATTTAGTAAATACCTGTAAAATAACAATGTTTAGCCATAGAACTCTTAGCAATATCAGTTAATTGAAGGTGTTTGACTGTTATTTTACAGGTATTTACTAAATTATTACAGTGTTTAACCATAGAACTCTTAGCAATATCATTTAATTAAAGGTGTTTGACTGTAATAATTTAGTAAATACCTGTAAAAGAACAGTGTTTACCCGTAGAACTGTTAACACTGTCATTTAACTGAAGGTTTTTGATCATAATAATCTAGGAAAGATCCATAAAATAACAGTTTTACACTGTAAAAAAAAAAATCATAAAAAAACGGTAAATGACTGGCAGCTACGGCTGCCAAACAAAAACCGTAAAAAAAAGGTAAAATATCTTACTTTAAACACGGGAAAAATCTGTAAAATAACATGTTTTTTCTCTACAATTTTTAATGAAAATTTCTGTAAAATTATTGTTTTTGCACTTTATTTGAATTAAGATATTTTACTTTAATTTTATGGTTTTTGTTTGGCAGCCGTAGCTGCCAGTCAATTACCGTTTTTTTACGAGAATTGTTTTTACAGTGCACTACCTTTGAAGTGAAGCACGGAGGCGCTGTTTTTCACCTACAGAAGTAAGCTGCAGTTACATTTGCAATCTTTGATATGTTTTCCAATATTTCATAGTTGGTATGTAAAATAGAGAGATTTTACTTACTAATAAAAGTAAAAAATCAACTGGAGACCTGCACATTTTTTTCTCAGGTTTTTTTGAAAAATGCATGTCCATTGTAATGGACACCAGGTCTCAGTGTCACCTAATCAATGCCCATTCAGATATGCATATGCATATTTATTATATTTTAATTCTAAAATATTATAATTTATTATAGATCCTCTTACATCTATCTGTGCATTTTTTATAATTTTTCTTGCTATTTGGGATATGTAGGACCTAATAAATATAATATCCAAAAAAAAAATAATTGTTTACAGATATTGTACAAACGTCCTAATGTGGTATCATAATGTTATTTGCTGTTATGGCCAGTGGGTTCATATGAACAAAAAAAAAAAGAATAAAAAAATGTCTCTGATGTAATTCAATTCAAAGTGTTTATTGTCATATATACAGACAGAAAGCATGTTTCTCTGCACAATGAGATTCTTACTTTGCCTACAAGTAGTAAACTAAAAATAAGATAAATATATGAATAAGAAGAGCAAATATATAAAAATGTAAAAGGGCAAAAGAGTGAAGTAGTAAAGTGAGGTAGTGCAGTCCTGATAATGTAAAGTGAGGTAGTGCAGTTCTGATAGTGTAAAGTGTGGTAGTGCAGAATGTAAACAATTGTTCATGTATGTTGTGATTGTAGACTCCTATCCGCTGTTTAGGAGTCTTATGGCAGAGGGAAAGAAAGAGTTCTTCAGTCTGGAAGTCCTGCATTTCACACTTCTGTACCTCCATCCTGAGGGTAGAAGTGTGAACAGACCATGTTGGGGGTGGGAGGGGTCTTTGATGATGGAGGCAGCTCTTCTGTGGACTCTGCGGTGGTAGATGCTCTGCAGAGAGGGCAGTGGAGTCCTGGTGATCTTCTGCGCAGTCTTCACCACTCTCTGCAGGCGTTTGCGGTCCATGACAGAAGTGCTGCCGTACCACACAGTGATGCAGCTGGTCAGGACACTCTCAATGGTGCAGCGGTAGAAGTTGCTGAGGATCTTAGGCGACATGCCGAACTTCCTCAGCCTCCTCAGAAAATGCAGCTGCTGTTGAGCCTTCTTGACCAGCTGCGTGATGTGAGGTGTCCAAGAGAGGTCCTCACTGATGTGGACACCCAAGTATTTAAAGCTACTCACTCTCTCCACTTCAAGCTCCCGGATGAACAGTGGCTGAGGCATCCTCCTCTCCTTCCTCATGTCCACTATCATCTCCTTTGTCTTGTCTGTGTTGAGGGTGAGGTTGTTGTCTTCACACCATGACACCAGACTGGCCACCTCCCTCCTGTAAGCTGCCTCGTCACCGCCAGCGATACGTCCTATCACTGCGGAGTCGTCCGCGAACTTCAGGATGATATTGTCCTTGTGGGAGGCGACACAGTCGTAGGTGTACAGGGTGTAGAGGATGGGGCTGAGTACACAGCCCTGTGGAGTGCCAATGTTCGTTATGGTGCTGGCTGAAGTCCTATTTCCAAACCTGACAGACTGAGGCCTGCCAGTCAGGAAATCTAGGAGCCAGTCACAGAGGGTGGGGTGCAGACCGAGTGTGGACAGTTTGTGGGTGAGTTTGTGTGGGATGACCGTGTTGAAGGCGGAGCTGTAATCTATGAAGAGTATCCCAAGTTATGAGTCCTTGTTCTCCAGGTGTGAGAGGGAATAGTGGACTGCAGCAGCGATGGCATCCGAGGTGGACCTGTTGGGCTGGTGGGCATACTGCAGGGGGTCAATGGTGTCCGGTATGCTGCTCTGAATGTGGGCCAGCACCACTCTCTCGAAACACTTCATTATGATTGGAGTGAGTGCCACTGGCCTGTAGTCATTCAGGTGGGTGGGTGGGATCTTCTTGGGCAGGGGGATGATGTTCGTGTTCTTGAAACACAAGGGTACAATGCGCTGGCTGAGGGAGAGGTTGAAGATGGAACTGAAAACATCAACCAGCTCGTTGGCACATGCTCTGAGGGCCCGCCCAGGAATGTTGTCTGGTCCTGCTGCTTTGCGGGGGTTGATCCTCCTCAGAGCTTTGTGTACCTGAGTTGATGTGATGGTTGGTGGGGGGGAGGGGGGTTGGGTGATCCAGGTGTGTGTGAGTTCCCTCTCTGCAGTGTCGCTGGGGGCCTCAAAGCGGGTGTAGAAAGTATTGAGATCATCCGGTAGGCTGTCTGTTGAGGCGATGTTGGTGATGTTGGTGGTGGTCCTGTAGTCTGTGATGTGCTGCAGGCCTTGCCACATCCGCCCTGAATCAGCAGGAGAGTAGAAGCTGTCCAGCTTCTCTCTGTACTGCCTCTTGGCCGCTGTGATGGCTTTTCTCAGTCCATACCTCGCAGCTTTGTACTCGTTCTCATTGCCTGATCTAAATGCAAGAGAGCGAGCACGCAGCATGAGACGTACCCGACTGTTTATCCAGGGCTTCTGGTTGGGAAACTTCCTGATTCGTATGGTGGGCACGATGTTATCAACACAAGTGCTGATGTACCCAGTCACATACTCAGCATAGTCCTGTACGCTGACGGAAGAGTCCTCCACAGTGGCTGCAGCTTTAAACACATCCCAGTCTGTCAACGCAAAACAATCCTGCAGGGTGATCTCGCTTTCCGGGGTCCAGAGTTTGATCTGTTTGGTGGCAGGGTGTGCTTGTTTCAGTCTTTGTTTGTAAGCAGGGTACAGGAACAAAGAAATGTGGTCCGAGTGTCCGAAGTGGGGGCGGGGTGCAGCCCTGTATGCACCACGTATGTTGCTGTAGACGTGGTCAAGGGTGTTTTTATCACGGGTGGGAAAGTCAACATGCTGGTGGTATTTGGGGAATACAGTCCGCAAACTACACTGGTTGAAGTCACCAGCAGCAATAAAAACAGCGTCAGGATGAGCCGTTTCTAGCGCGCTGATGACGTCATGGAGTTTGCCGAGTGCTGCTGCGGAGTTAGCGCGCGGGGGGGATGTAAACAGCGGCCAAAAACACAGCAGTAAATTCCCTCGGTAGATGATAAGGACGGCACTGCAACAGTAAAAACTCCACATCTGGTGAACAGTGCGCGTCAATAGTCCGTATATCTTCGCACCACGAGTTGTTTACAAACACACACACGCCTCCCCCTTTAGTCTTACCGGACGCGGCCGTTCGATCGCCTCGGTGAACCGAGTGAGTCTGTAGCTGAATGGCATTCTCTGGGACTTTGTCTGAGAGCCAGGTCTTGGTGAAAATCAGGGCGCAGCACTCTCTAATTTCTCTGTGTTGTAATCCTGGCTCGTAGCTCGTCCAGTTTGTTTTCCAGAGACCGCACATTCGCTAGCAGGAGGCTGGGTAGCGGTGGTCGGCAAGCGCAAGCTTTTAGTCTAGCATGAAGCCCTCCCCTCTTGCCTCGCTTGCGTCGCCGTCTCCGAAGCACTCTCCTGGGGTCAGCGAACTCACTCGAGACCGCCGCTTCGTGGTCCTCGGGGTAGTTTCGGTGGTGACTCTGTGGGTGAACAATGAGTTGTAGCTCCAGTGGAATAGAGCTACAAAAATCAAAGTTGCGTGAATTAGCGATGTCCAATAATGCCTGTCAGTTGTATGTTAGCAGTGCATGGCATTTGTGCACTGCAGAAAAAACGAAAAACACACAAAAAATAAGAAGAGTCGGACATTTAAGTGTGGAGCGAGCAAACACGTCTGCCTCGGGGGGCGCCATCTCGCCATCGGGAAAATCACCACCAAATAGGGTGGACACTCCATCTAATAGTGGCCAACAGCGCTAAGATTGACAGAATGGGCTATTATTGTCTCAAGAGCCAAATATGTAATGTTTTATATAAAAATACAGTTATTACAGTAATAATACATTTTTGAAAAAATGTCATATGCAGAATATACAATTCCGTGATCAGTGCAGGGTGCATGTAGACTTGAAAAACAAGCTTTTGTCCCCGTTACTGTTTAAATCACAGGACCGGACACGAGTAATTTTGCAAAGAGATCTCTTATTTATTTTTATATATATATGTCAAGACATAGGAGAGGAAGACAGTTTACTGGAGCGTTGGTCTTCAATCCAGGTTCCTCCTCTGGCTCTCCTCTGAACCAGAGGTTGGTTTTATGCATTACTAGAGGAACGTGTTTCCTGTTAAACGTGAAATAATAATAAACTTAATAATAAACTTTATTTTATATAGCGCCTTTAAATGAGAATCTCAAAGCGCTTTACATAAAAATTAAAAGATACACAAAACAATAAAATCAATTAAAAAGCCAAAGTAAAAACAATCAAGAATAATAAAATGAATCACATAAAAGCTATCCTAAAATAGTATGTTTTAAGTAATGATTTAAAAACATTAAGAGATTCTGCATGTCTTATCTCAGAGGGCAGGGAATTCCACAATTTAGGAGCCAAAGAAGAAAAAGCCCGATCACCCATAGTTTTTAACCGTGTTGTTTGAACAGTTAAGAGACAAGCCTCAGAGGAGCGTAGTGCGCGTGAAGGAGTGTAGAGTGTTAAAAGTTCAATTAAATATTGAGGGGCCAGATTATTCAAGGCCTTATACGCAAGCATGAGAATTTTAAAATTAATACGAAAACTAACAGGCAGCCAGTGCAATTGTTCAAGGATCGGTGTGATGTGCTGCCTTGCACTGGTTCCTGTTAGAATTCTAGCAGCTGAATTTTGGACCAACTGCAGTTTACTCAGGGTAGCTTTAGAAACTCCAGCCAGCAATGCATTACAGTAGTCAATGCGTGAAAAAACAAAAGTGTTGATTAACTTTTCGGCCACAGAGAAAGTCAACATGGGGCGTAATTTAGCAATGTTTCTGAGATGGAAAAATTATGTTTTTACTGTGTTACGGACATGAAGGTCAAACGTTAAGTTGGCATCAAATATCACCCCCAGATTTTTTAGTTTAGTTTGAAATTGTAAAGCAGAGCCATCCACACTTAAAGTGAAGGACCCTGCTTTACGCAGCTGATGAGGTGAGCCAATAAGCATTACTTCAGTTTTGTCACTGTTAAGACAGAGAAAATTCTCAGACATCCATGTTTTAATCTCGGTAAAACATTGCAAAAGAAGAGACACAGGCATATTGACATCGGGTTTTGAATGTATGTAGATCTGAGTATCGTCAGCATAAAAGTGAAAGTTAACACCAAGGGTTCTTAAAAGTTGGCCAAGTGGAAAAATATAAATATTAAAAAGTAAAGGTCCCAGAATCGATCCCTGTGGGACACCAGAGTGCACCCCACTGACCTCAGACTTACAATCACCCATCACAACAAACTGCCTGCGATCAGAGAGGTAAGATTTAAACCACTTCAATGCAGAATCAGAAACTCCAAAGACAGTCTCTAAACGGGTTATTAAAATGGAGTGATCTATAGTGTCAAAGGCGGCACTAAGATCAAGAAGAATCACTATAGATAGACTGCCAGAGTCAGAAGCCATTAACAAGTCATTAGTGACCTTAACTAACGCTGTTTCAGTGCTGTGAAGCTTACGGAAACCAGACTGAAGTGGCTCAAAAAGATTGTTAGAGTGAAGGTGAGAAAGTAGTTGGGAAGCCACTGTTTGTTCTAAAATTTTGGTGAGGAATGGAAGATTAGAGATGGGACGAAAATCATTAAGATTATTAAAATCCAAGTTTTTCTTCTTTGGTAAAGGGATGACAGCAGCAGTTTTAAGTGCTACTGGCACAACACCAGTGCACAAAGAGTTATTGATAATTCTCAAAACAACAGGAGAAAGGGAATCAAAACAGGATTTAAAAAGACACGATGGTATTGGATCAACTCTAGAAGTTGAGGCTTTCAGTTTTAGAACCAAATTAGACAGAGACTGGGAGTCATGAATAGAAAAATTGGAAAGAAAAATGCCAGAAAACGCAGATATTGTTAACGATGAAGCAGCAGAAGTATTGGTGGAAGCAACATGGTTACGTATATTGTCTATTTTGGTGCTAAAAAAACTCCAAAAACATATTACAACAGTGAGTTGAAGCAGGAGCATTTGAGAGGCTTTGATTTTTAAGCAGCTTGTTGATTGACCGAAAAAGTTGTTTAGGGTTTCCCTGACTACTGGCAATTAACTGAGAGAAATAAAAAGATCTAGCTGACAACATTTCAGTCATATATTCATGTAAACAGTCTTTCCAAGCCTGGTGATGAACAGTTAAGCGTGAAGTACGCCATCTACGCTCCATTTTCCGACACAAAGTCTTCCTAGCACGCAAATCAGCATTGTACCAAGGAGCGGAGCGTGCAAAAGAAACAGATCGGGATTTCAAAGGAGCCAGTGTGTCCAGACCAGACAAGAGAACAGAGTTCAGCACAGAAACGTTATCATCAAGATCATCAGACAGAGCATCACAACTTAAAAAAGATTCAATAAAATGTGAAAAATCAGTAGGCTCAATAGATCTCCATTTGCGATAATTAATAACGCGAGAAGAAGTAGAGATCATTACAGGTAACTCCATGTTAAAAAAGACAGCCTGGTGATCAGACAGACCTAAGTCAGAGGTTAACAACTGAGTCACAAATGAACCATTAGAGATTACTAGGTCTAAAGTGTGGCCTTTGACATGTGTAGGACAGTCCACAAGCTGGTCAAGTTCAAAGCACTCCAGTATGGACATAAAGTCTTTTGTTGTTGTAGAGTCTTTTGTATCCACATGGATGTTGAAATCACCCAAGAGAAGAATTCTTTCAAACCTGAGACATAAAAAAGATAACATCTGAAAATTCAGATAAGAAGTCTTTATGTGTCTTAGGAGGCCTGTAGACTGTAGCCACTACAGTAGAGAGCGGCGCAGAAATACTCAAAGCAAGGCATTCAAAAGAGTCAGTTTTGGGGACAGGCACGGGACACATGTTTAACTGTTGACTGTGTAACACAATGATTCCCCCACCTCTACCAGAAGGACGAGGGAGATCAAGCAAACCATAGCCAGCAGGAGTCAGTTCATTAAAAAGAAGACCGTCAGATTCTTTATGCCATGTTTCAGTTAAACAGATAAGGTCCAGATTTTTTTCTAAAATGATGTCCGATAAAATAACTGCTTTGTTGTTGACAGAGCGCACGTTAAACAGCGCTGATTTCAGCAGACGCGGTGAAGCAGATGAGTCCGATGCAACCTCTGCATACTTAAGTGCAGACAAATTGTTAAAATTTACCCCTGTAGGTCTTAACTGCAGTCTATGGGGTTTGCGCAGAAACCTCGAATTAGCGACATGTTCAGATGTTGAGCATAAAAAACTACGCCTTGAAGAGCGATGTAAATAACGCTTAGGTCGCAGTATTCCAACATGACTGCAGAAAGTACGTATGCTAGGGACCATATCCAGGTGTCTGTTCATGTTCAACAGCTGGTGAGCAGTGTACCTGAAAGACATTTGGGAAGGGTCCACACCAACAGCAGCCTCACAGCAGTGTAAACAGTGTGCGTCCTGGGCCAGGCAACAGTGGAGTATATTCCAATAAACAGCACTCAAAGATAAGAGCAGTAATCCAAAATGAGAAGGATAAATCCACATCACGCACAAGTGAAAAAGACACCAGCTCATAAAATAAACTACTAAAAATTAAAAATTAATTAAAAATAAAATAAAATAACCGGAGAGAGGAGCGGCAGCCAAACGCGCCAGCGTACCCTTTCAATGTATATATGATCCTATGGGCCCCCAATATAATCATGCATGCAAGCTTCTTTGTCCAGTGAAAACCTGAACTACACATTCCTATGCTTGTATCACACTCACACTTTGTTCATGCAATACACTAGAAACATAATACAACAAATTATGAATAAAAACAATACTAAGTAATACAATTTAGTCTTCAGTCCCTCCACTTTGAACCAAAGCCGTGAATTCCACACCATCACTTAGCAGTGGCCACCTGTTAAAGCGATAGTGAGGAGAAGAACTAGCAGACCAAGAAACACTGAAGACAGACATACAAAAGACAGAAATAGAAATGGAAAAGGAAAAGGAACACAAACAATACAAAAGAAACAAATCCTAAACCATGATGTGTCCCCGCAAACTATGTGTCATATCGTCTGTGTCTGCATTTGAAGTGTACCCCAATCAGCTAAGAAAATTAAACTTAAGTCTTCACCAGTGCCTGGACTCGTTCGGTACCTGAAGTCCTCCAGTTCCTGGCTCAAAATAACAAACAAAAACAAACTTTTACGTTAAAGAATCCTATCCCTTGGGGTTGTAAATCAGTTAGTGGGTGTTGCATGTTTGTGATGTTGTGTATTGACAATAACTTTAAACCGTCTCTACTCAATGTCAATGGAAATGATCCCTGGAATGGAAGCAGAGAAATAATTAAACATCAATCCTTAGTTTCCAATCTTTAAAACTAACGGATGCACATTGCTCAATTTCACCAAACAAGGTTTAACTTGTGACCAATGATACCATATGTCTGTTCCTACACCCTTCCCTTTAAGGCAAACACTCGTATCTGTTTTTAAGAGTATCTCATATGGTCCCTCCCATCTAGGCTCTAAACCCTTCCAAGCAATGCGTTTGACCATAACAAAACTGCCAAACTCGGGAATGTGTGGAATGTCAGTAGTGGTGTGTTTTTCATCCCATTGCTGCTGAGCCTCTCAAACTTTCTTGTTATTGTCTTTGTTAACTTTGTCTAGCATTGTGAGATAGCGTCGCAGCTTTTCTTGGAACAAAGTAGAATCTCCTCCTGCTCCTGCAGTTGGTGGAGCATCAGGAGGTAGAATCATTGCTCTTCCAGTCATCAGTTCAAAAGGGGTTAGTCCTGTTACTCTGTTTGGTGTTGCTCTTAAGTTCCACAAAATGGCAGGCAATAACTTATGCCAACCTTGGCCAGTTTGCAGAATGGCTTTGGTAAGAGCTGTTTTCAATGATCTGTTCATTCGCTCAACCATTCCTGAACTTTGTGGATGGTACGGAAAGTGGAACTTCTGTTTGATCCCCATCAGTTTCATTGCTTCCTTCATCAGTTTTCCAGTGAAGTGAGTTCCATTGTCAGAATCAATTTCATAGGAAGACCCCAGCGAGGAAAAACTTCTTCCACCATTACTCGTGCTGCAGCTTCAGCAGTGCAAGTTTTCGTGGGGAACGCTTCCACCCATCTACTGAATCGATCCATGATTACTAGAATGTATTGATATCCTCCACTGGGTGACAAAGGTCCTGTGAAATCGATTTGGAGATTTGTCCATGGTCCTGTGGGTCTGGGTGCATGTGACATTCACACCTTTACAGGTTTTCCCACATTTGCTTTCATGCAAATCAAGCATCTCCTACAGTAATCATCAATGCCTCTCATCATTCGTGGCCACCACCACGTCTCACTGATTTGAGCTTTCATTGCTTTTGCTCCAGCATGGACTTTTCCATGATACAATTGCATTAGTTCTCTTCTTGTTCCAATAGGTATCACCACTTGACCTGTTGGAATTCTTCATATACCTTGATCATCTTCTTTCGCTCCCACTTTTATCCATTGTTCTTTCTCTTGATCTGTCTCTGTTTGATATGACAGAAGGTGGAGCTAAGGATTTTCTGTCCTGTTTTCCTTAACCAAGGTAACAGGAGTAGGAGAGAGTAAAGCTGCTTCTCTGGCTGCTACATCTGCTGCAGCATTTCCTTGACTTTCTTTGAACTTGTCAGATTGATGTGATTTTACTTTGACCACGGCTGCTTCTCTCGGCAAGTGGCATGCTGCAATCAAGCGACGAATTATGGAAGCATGTTGCATTTCACTCCCACTGCTAGTGATAAGTCCTCGTCTTTTCCATAGGGCAAGGTAGTCATGAACCACCCCGAAAGCATAATGACTGTCTGTGTAGATGTTGACTCGATCTCCTTCCGATAGTTAAAGAGCTTCCGTAAGTGCTATGAGCTCAGCTACTTGTGCTGAAAATTGTCCAGCAAGAGCTCCTTTCTTCACAACAGTTCCATCAACCTCCACTACAGCCCATCCAGTATGTCGCTTTCCATCAACGTAGTAACTGGATCCATCAACGTATAACTCTTTGTCTGGATTTTCAAGAGAAATTGGATTTACTGGACCAAGACTTTCTTTTTCCACTTGTTTCATTCTTCCTCCAACTCCTTCATCTTCCATGGTTTCATGTGCTGTTGGTAGGTTCAGATCGGTTATCAAAATAGCTGCTCCCATGTCAACTAGACAGTCATATACAGGGAGTGCAGAATTATTAGGCAAATGAGTATTTTGACCACATCATCCTCGTTATGCATGTTGTCTTACTCCAAGCTGTATAGGCTGGAAAGCCTACTACCAATTAAGCATATTAGGTGATGTGCATCTCTGTAATGAGAAGGGGTGTGGTCTAATGATATCAACACCCTATATCAGGTGTGCATAATTATTAGGCAACTTCCTTTCCTTTGGCAAAATGGGTCAAAAGAAGGACTTGACAGGCTCAGAAAAGTAAAAAATAGTGAGATATATTGCAGAGGGATGCAGCAGTCTTAAAATAGCCAAGCTTCTGAAGCGTGATCATCGAACAATCAAGCGTTTCATTCAAAATAGTCAACAGGGTCGCAAGAAGCGTGCGGAAAAACCAAGGCGCAAAATAACTGCCCGTGAACTGAGAAAAGTCAAGCGTGCAGCTGCCAAGATGCCACTTGCCACCAGTTTGGCCATATTTCAGAGCTGCAACATCACTGGAGTGCCCAAAAGCACAAGGTGTGCAATACTCAGAGACATGGCCAAGGTAAGAAAGGCAGAAAGTCGACCACCACTGAACAAGACACACAAGCTGAAACGTCAAGACTGGGCCAAGAAATATCTCAAGACTGATTTTTCTAAGGTTTTATGGACTGATGAAATGAGAGTGAGTCTTGATGGGCCCGTGGCTGGATTGGTAAAGGGCAGAGAGCTCCAGTCCGACTCAGACGCCAGCAAGGTGGAGGTGGAGTACTGGTTTGGGCTGGTATCATCAAAGATGAGCTTGTGGGGCCTTTTCGGGTTGAGGATGGAGTCAAGCTCAACTCCCAGTCCTACTGCCAGTTTCTGGAAGACACCTTCTTCAAGCAGTGGTACAGGAAGAAGTCTGCATCCTTCAAGAAAAACATGATTTTCATGCAGGACAATGCTCCATCACACGCGTCCAAGTACTCCACAGCGTGGCTGGCAAGAAAGGGTATAAAAGAAGAAAATCTAATGATATGGCCTCCTTGTTCACCTGATCTGAACCCCATTGAGAACCTGTGGTCCATCATCAAATGTGCGATTTACAAGGAGGGAAAACAGTACACATCTCTGAACAGTGTCTGGGAGGCTGTGGTTGCTGCTGCACGCAATGTTGATGGTGAACAGATCAAAACACTGACAGAATCCATGGATGGCAGGCTTTTGAGTGTCCTTGCAAAGAAAGGTGGCTATATTGGTCACTGATTTGTTTTTGTTTGGTTTTTGAATGTCAGAAATGTATATTTGTGAATGTTGAGATGTTATATTGGTTTCACTGGTAAAAATAAATAATTGAAATGGGTATAAATTTGTTTTTTGTTAAGTTGCCTAATAATTATGCACAGTAATAGTCACCTGCACACACAGATATCCCCCTAAAATAGCTAAAACTAAAAACTACTTAAAATATTGATACAAAAATATTCAGCTTTGATATTAATGAGTTTTTTGTGTTCAGTGAGAACATGGTTGTTGTTCAATAATAAAATTAATCCTCAAAAATACAACTTGCCTAATAATGCTGCACTCCCTGTAATGAAAAATGTTGAGCGATTTTATGCATCAAAAACCATCCCAAATTTTATCAACCAGCCCAATGTATTTTTTCCCGGTCGGATGTGACAAAAAGGTAAATAGCAATCTGGCAACACTGAACAGCAACAACAATGCGCATGCTCAAAGTCTTCTTCTCTGTGTATAGTGTATTATCTGTGGCAGAATTACAGCGCCCCATACTGGTCTGGCATATAAACTACACCGGATTCAGTCGGTTTCAGTGGTATCGTGTGGACGCTGATATTTTTTTTTTGAACAAGGAAAAAAAAGATCGGATAAGGAACGCGCCGGCATCGTGTGGACGTGGCCTAAGAAATCAAATAGGTATATGTTTACATTAACAGAGTGCAAAAGGGTTAAAATAATGTTTTTCTTTCTTTCTGAAAACACTGAATTTTCCAACTCGGTTTTTGAGTGAATGGTTTCACTGAGTTGTGTCTCAAGTACCAGTTTTAGTGTTTAAAACATTTTAAAACTGTAAGAATAAAAGGTCAACTTTTGTACATCATATAATTCATTTATTTAAAAGAGTAGTTTGACATGCTATATTTATGTTTTAGTGTACAACAGATTAACTATATAATCTACTGAATAATGTTTAAATGTTAAATACATATAACTATGTCAGTAAAAATAACAATGAAATTGGATCAGTAAAACCATTAAAATGTGAAATTTGGTACATTTCTTTGATGTAATTTAGGTAAATCTCCAATTTATATAATGTATTTGTGAAAAAGAGTAGCTTGATGTACCATATTTATGTTTCAAGCATAATATCCTAAGACATGTTAGAAGTCTAATAACATAAAACTTGATCAAATATAACTTTTTTTCACTATTACAGACAACTAAATGTTTAAATTACATTGTATAAAATCTGTAGATATAACAAAGATATTGTTATTTCAAATAACTAATGTTTAAACGTACAAATATAACTACAAATTCACTAGTCCAAATAACTTAATGTTTAAAACCATTAAAATGTAAAAGAATGGAACAATCTCTTTTACTGTAATTTAGGTAAATCTCCAATTTATATTATGTATTTGTGAAAAAGAGTAGATTTGATATGACATATTTATGTTTTAACATTTATGTACAACAGCCTGATTGAATCTCTGAAAAGTAAAAAAAAAAATAGCGAAAAGATTTCTATCAAATATACTAAGCACAAAAACAGATTTAGATTTTAATCATGCAAATCTCAAGTCAGTGAGATGTTTAGGGAAGCGGCAACTGACGGCTACTCCACCAACTTGGAGGAATATGCAACATCAGTGACCAGCTTTATTAACAAGTGCATTGATGATGTCACCACCTCCAGTACCATCACCACATGCTCCAACCAAAAGCCGTGGATCACTGCAGAAGTGCGTGCGCTACTGAGAACCCGAGACTCCGCATTCAGGGCAGGCGACGAAGTGTGCCTGAGAACAGCGAGGGCCAAACTGTCCCGGGCCATCAGAGAAGCAAAGTGCGCACACGCTCAGAAAATCCACAGCCACTTCACAACCAGCAGAGACACACGACGCATGTGGAAGGGCATCCAGAGCATTACTAACTACAGGTCAACTCCACCTGCCTGTGACAGTGATGTCTCCCTCCCAGATGCACTGAACAACTTCTACGCTCGGTTTGAGGCACAAAAAGGTGTAATGGCGAGGAAGACCACCCCCACCCCCAATGACCAGGTGCTGTGTCTAACCACAGCAGATGTGAGGAAGACCCATCACAGAGTCAACCCACGTAGGGCAGCTGGACCAGACAACATCCCTGGTAGGGTGCTCAGAGGATGTGCAAACGAACTGACAGATGTTTTCACAGACATCTTCAACATCTCTCTGAGCAGCACCGTAGTTCCAACGTGCTTCAAGACCACCACTATCGTCCCCGTGCCAAAGAAGTCCACTGTGTCCTGCCTCAACGACTACCATCCGTTGCGCTCACACCTGTCATCATGAAGTCCTTCGAGAGGCTCGTTTTGAGGCACATTAAGACCCTGCTGCCCCCCTCACTAGACCCCATGCAATTCGCTTACCGCCACAACCGCTCAACAGATGACGCCATCAATACCACCATCCATGTGACCCTCACCCACCTGGACAAAAAAAACACATATGTTCGAATGCTCTTCATTGATTTCAGTTCAGCATTCAACACCATCATTCCTCAGCACCTGACTGTTAAGCTGAACCTGCAGGGCCTGAACACCTCCCTCTGCAACTGGATCCAGGACTTCCTGACTGGGAGACCTCAGTCAGTCCAGATCGGGAATAACATCTCCAGCACCACCACACTGAGCACTGGGGCCCCTCAGGGGTGTGTGCTCAGTCCACTGCTGTTCACTCTGCTGACTCACGACTGTGTAGCAATGCACAGCTCGAACCATATCATCAAGTTCACCGATGACATGACCGTGGTAGGTCTCATCAGCAAGAACGATGAGTCTGCATACAGAGAGGAGGTGAAACAGCTAACAGACTGGTGTAGAGTGAACAACCTGTCTCTGAACGTGGACAAAACCAAAGAAATGGTTGTTGACTTCAGAAGAGCACAGAAAGACCACTGTCCGTTGAACATCGGCGGCTCCCCTGTGGAGATCGTACAGAGCACCAAGTTTCTTGGCATTCACCCGACGGAGAACCTCACCTGGTCGCTCAACACCAGTCACACAGCAAAGAAAGCCCAGCAGCACCTGTATTTTCTGAGAAGGCTGAGGAAAGCACACCTCCCACCCTCCATCCTCACAGTGTTCTCCAGAGGGACAATTGAGAACATCCTGATCAGCTGCATCACTGCCTGGTCTCGGACCGCAGGACCCTGCAGCAGATAGTGAGAACAGTTGAAAAGATCATCGGGGTCTCTCTCCCCTCTGTCACAGACATCTACACATCACGCTGCATCTGAAAAGCCACCAGCATTGTGGACGACCTCACACACCCCTCACACACACTTTTCACCCTCCTGACGTCTGGAAAACGGTATCGTAGTATTCGTTCTCTCACAACCAGACTCTGCTAAAGTTTTTTCCCCCATGCCATCAGGCTGCTAAACTCTAAATAACTCATACAAACTGCACTACTTTGGACTGTAACAACAGACTTTTTTTCTATCATTAATTTCTATTACTTATTCTTAATATTGCACTGTCACTTTACACAATCACTTTCAGACTGAACACTTTCAGATAGAAGTATATGTTTACTTTTATTTTTAATTTTTTGTACTTAATGTGTGTACTGTTTTATTTGTTACTGTCTTGTGCTGTTTGTTTGCACCTTGTGCACTTTATTTATATAGATTTCTTGTTTATAGCACCTTGTTCCTGGAGAAACGTTGTTTCGTTTCACTATGTACTCGTATATGGCTGAAATGACAATAAACTCCACTTTGACTTGATTTTGACTTGAGCTGAGAAAGTGCAACAGCTTTAACAAAACTGCAATGGAAAATCACAAAAAACTGACTAGAGATGTTGAAGGGTTGAACTATGATGATGATGATGATATTGAAAATGATGTGCATGCATATGACTGAATGAAGGGTGTTAAGGAAAGATCCACCAAGGATCACTATACACATTGATAAAATGTCATATCACCATGTTTTAAGTTTTCAAAAATGAAAAAGGGGTGGAGTGTGATAGAAATTTTATTTCTTATGTACTTATTAATATTTAGAAAGTATATACTCTTATTAATCCTTATTCTTAGACGTAGGCAAGCTTATCAATATAACTGAATGTTCTGTTTCTGTTGTATGTTGCTAGCAAGCACAGATCCAAACTGTACCTAGTACATGAAGAATACATATTGTGTTTAGCCACTAAGCGTGACGAGCTGATCTTAGAAGTAGCAAAGGTGGGTGCTTAGAAACTGTATAAAAAGTAATGAAACTTTATGCGCTTTGCCTTCACATGCTTAGACGTTGTCTGGGTGTGTGAATGCCTTTCTTGCAAGAAAGCTTTAAGATTGTTATACCTTTCGAGAATCTCACTTGTGCTTTATTGATAAACATTTAGGAAACAAATTTCCACCACAGATCACAAAACCATCAAAAGTTTTGTTGCAAATAGTCACCCTTTTGACACAAGAAACGTGTCACGAAGAAAAGACCACCAAATTAACCACCAAATATTTGAGAAGAATCAAACATGAAACTACCAGGATCCCATTGTCCTCCAGTGCTGCCATATTCCATATTCCAGTGCTGTTAAATTAGTGATTCTTGATTTTCGGATTCTAAGTCGGAAATCCCCATTCTGTATTTTTTTTAAATGTTCCTCTTTAAAAAATAAAAATAAACAAATAAAAGCAGCAGGAACTAGATGTGGCCCAGATCTGGGGCATATTCTTCGTACGTCGCTTACTACATCTAAGATCAGATGACACATCCGAGATGAGATAATCACGCTTACTATGATCTGGATGATTCGGTTCTTCAAACACACCTGTTCTTTGTGTATCGATAGTAGAAACACTGATCAGAAACATTTTGATTGGTCAGTGATCATGCTGAAAGAACGCGCACAGTATTTCTCGGTGGCGCGTCGCTGAATTTCAGTGTTTAATTAAAACACAAAGCAACACTTTAAAGCTGCAAAAGCCAGGAGAGAGGATTGGCAAAAAGTTGTGTAACCCAGGTTAATTAGATCACAGGTAATAATTTTATATTATTATTATTAGTTTATTAATTCTCACAAAGGAATGAAAACTGTTGTGAATTCGCGTTATATTATAAATATATCGAAAAAGAAAAAGTTTTATTGAGTGAGGTCGGAGGTTAGCCACGCCCACAAAGTGTATTCGGGAGCGCGGCAGCTCGAAAATAGCAGAGCGGGAGCAGAGTGAGAAACAGCGCGAGAACGAGAGTGAGAACATAGTGAGAACAGGAGAGAAAGAAACAAAGAGTAGAGAAGTAACGGCGATTGAGTGAGATCTAGTGTTTTGGTTGAGACTATCATTATTAGTTCCAACGACGGTGACTGAGGGAGAGAGCCGAGCGACCGGAGTTTTGTAGATGTGTGTGAGGGAAGAAAATAGTGCAGGTTAAGAGAAAAAATTATTTTTTTCGTTCATCTTATTCTCCTTGGTGAGTAATGTCTTCGTGTGTTTGTCAAAAAGTTCAAAATGTACTTGATGCTGTTTTATTGAGAAATGTGTTAAATGCGATGCTAACTTTGCTAGCTGTGTACATAGATTTCAATGTTAAAGTGGTGAATATGTTGTTGACTAGCTTGTATGTTAAGTGTGTATGAATCAAACTGATGTTGTGTTTTCTAATCAGTTCATTAATTGACTGAAAATGTATTGTTTTGGCTTTGTTGTTTTACAGGGACAGGGTTTTTTTTTTGTGTTTTGTTTACTTTTTTCTATCTCTGAGTGAATTGGACTGATCCTTGATCTGTCCATCCCGTGGATTATTCATCTGTGGTTTGGGCATGGCGAGCCACCCAGCTAAGTGATTAGTTCCTAAGAAAAAAAACTCTTGAACTTGCGAACTGGTAGGTACGGATTTGTCCCATTTCTTTACGGACCCCTCATTGATTTATTTCTATTGTACTGAACTTTTGAAAGGACATTTGAACATTGATGAGAACCTGTACATTTTGTTCCTGAATTTTGAATTGCATCGTTTACTGTTTACTATTTTCTGAGTGTTATTGGTGTTTATTTTATTTTAAATATTTTATTTATCAAGTATTATTCATTTGATTTAATTAATACATTTAAGTTTGAAATTGATTCATCTAGTAGTCTGAGTTGTTTTTGTCATTACATGTTATCAGTTCCTTATGCTTCAGTGAGTCGAACCTTCTTTTCCTAACCTGGTCCCAGATTCAATTAATTCCTTAACTATATCCCATCGTTATTGCAATTTAGCATTGGGTAGTCGAGGGTTACAGTTGCCGACAAATTAAATTTTGTGAGTTGCCTAGTGATCGTGTGTGTAATTATATTGTCTTATATTAATTGTATTACATAAGCCTCTTTTATATTAGAGCCACCGCAGGACCCACTAAGAAATTGGTAATCTTTACTAGTTGCGCTGTTCTGCAAACAAACAAAGTTAATGAAATAGAATTGCAAGAACTAATAAAGCAAAAAGTCAGACTTGATTGAATACCTTCAAAAGGAATTACAAAGTAAAATACACTAATAATCACAATGTATGATTGATGACCTTGCATGATTTATTTCATTCCACAGGCAAGAGATGATCAGCTGGATTTTTAAAAAAGTAAACTAAACTGTGTGCAAAGTTCCCTCTATTGAAAACTGATGCTGGACAGTTCTGTCCCGTGCAGCTCCAACACTAGACTGGTCAAGTGCACTGGCTGGAGATCATCATCACCTGATTTCTGATGGTGGCAATGTGTGTGCAGTCTATGGCACCAATACATTAGGGTACATTAGGGATTCACGACAGACAGCACTTTCACAATGTTCTCCGCATCTCCAACAATGTAAAGGAACGTGTCACTCGCAGTAGTGAAAGGCAATACACACATTTTGAGCTGTTCTTAACGCCTGAATAATTGTATCTAAATTAACTAGATACATTATACATTCACGTGAAAAACTATACACCGTGTGCATTATTATTAGGCAAGTTGTATTTTTGAGGATTACTTTTGTTATTGTACAACTACAGTGCTTTTGGTCAATCCAAAATGCAAACAAACACTCAAACCTGAACATTTAAGTAGTAAAAGTGAAGTTTTGGCTTTCTTAAGAGAATATCTAGATGTACACCGTTATTAGGCAACTGTTAGTGTGCAGATTTATGCAACTAAATGAAAAATAAAATTTTTCCCATCTCACTTGTTTATTTTCAACTGTTAAAGTGAGAATAATACATAAACTCAATTTACAAATAAACATTTCTGAAATATCAACACACACAGTCAGTTTCTTGATCTGGTCAGAATCAACTTTCTGTGCAGCTGCAGCCACAGCCTCCCGGACACTGTTCAGAGAGGAGTACGGTTTACCTTCACTGTAAATTTCCTGCTTAAGAAAGTTCTCAATAGGGTTTAAGTCAGGTGAAGAAGGGGGCCCATGTCATTAGTTTTTCATCTTTAAGGTCTTTACTGGCCAGCCACATGGTGGAGTACTCTGATGCATGTGATGGAGTGTTGTCTTGCATAGAAATCAAAGTTTTCTTGAAAGATGCAGACTGTTTCTTGTACCACTGCTTGAAGAAAGTGTTTTCTAAAAATTGGCAGTGGGTCTGAGAGTTTATTTGTAGTCCCAAAGTTTATTTGGACCCCACCTCCACCTTACTGCCATCTGAGTCAAAATGGAGCTCTGTGTCCGTTAGTGATCCAACCACGGACCCATCCATCTGCTCCGTCAAGAGTCACTCATCTCATCAGTCCACAAAACCTTTGAAAAATCTGTCTTCAGATATTTCTTTGCCCATTCTTGACGTTTCAACTTATGTGTCTTGTTCAGAGGTGGTCGGGTTTCAGCCTTTCTTACCTTGGCCATGTCTCTGAGAACTGAACACCTCAACTTCTTGACACTCCAGGTAGGTTGCAGTTGTGGAATATGGGGGCACTGGAGGACACCGGGTTCCTGGTAGCTTCACGTCTAATTCTTCGCAAATCTTTGGCAGTTTATTTTGCGTCTTTTCTCAACATGTTTCTTACAACCCTGTTGACTGTTTGCAATAAAACATTTCACAGTTCTGTGATCATGCCCCAAAATCTTAGATATTTCAGGAGTGCTGCATCCCTCTGAAAGACTTTACAATTTGTGACTTTTCAGAGTCAGTTAAATCTATTTTTTGGCCCATTTTTCCTGAAGAGAAGAATCTGCCTAATAATTGTGCACACCTTGATACAGGGTGTTGATTCCTAAGGCCATACCCTCCTTCGTTACACAAATACACATCACTTGTTATGGATTATATCCAATAAGCATTCAAGTTTATACAGCTTGGTGTTGGAAATATGGGTAAAATGAGGATATGTTCAAAATAATCACTTGCCTAATAATTGTGCACACAGTGTAGTTATACATTTTTTTTTTAAATTTTATAATTCTATTAAAAATATTACATTGAACCTTCAGCAACAGTTTGCTCTCATAAAAACGGACAGAAAATGCTGCGACAAACTTCCCACATCACTTCCGCTTATAAAGCCGTGATCTAATCCTGCCATCATGAAGTAAGCTGCTCCGAGCAGGTTCAATTCAATGGACCTTTTACTATAACAACCAGTCCCGGATGAGCGTCAAAGAACCGAACAATCCAAGATCATGCGAAATCGTCAACAATCTAATCCAGCTAAGCGAGTTAGCGAGGTACGAAGAATATGCCCCTGGGCTGACACTATGCTGCTGTTGGGGTTTGCAACGCTACAACTGGTGAACACCCAGATGAGCCTCATTTGAAACTGAAACATGCAATACTGTACTAATTTATTCAAGTATAAGAGAGACAAAGATGGATTTCAACAATCACAGCTCAGAAAACAGTAGTTTGGTATTTTGTTTATTGGATAAGAGGACTGGGTTACATCATCTCATTCCACTTACTCTGGCAATGAAAGCAGAGAAAAGGTAAAATACACTTAGTATAAACAAAACAGTGCAAATGTTTTTCCATGTCCAAATCTTAAAAAAAAAAAAAAAAAAAAAAAACATTGCTCACCTGTAGACACCTCAACTTCACACAGTGTGAGACTCTCACTGCGCCCAGGAATATAAAGGTTGACATAGCGCCCCTTAACAGGATTAAATGCATATGTGTGTGTAGCTCCAGCTGGAATGGTGTAAACAGTTGCAACTCTGTGAAGACACAACGTAACAGAGGGTTCAAAATAGCGATTGTAACTAATTTACTCAATTTTCTAACCATTTGTAGAGGATCTACAAAATTGAGTTGAGACTTATTTTGATTTTTGCCGCGGGCGCCGCCATTTTGTGTGCCTGAGAAGTGAGCGCGGGATCACTAAAAAAAATCAGTTGTGCTGAAGAAGAGCAGTGACAGCTGGACATGTTGGATAGTGATCGGATAGTTGAGTAAGTTTTATTAAGTTTAGACTCGTGATAAACCTCCAAGTTGTTTAGTATCGTTTCCGGTTCTCGTTTGAGAACTATTTTTGAGTTGATAGAGTCGGAAAAAGTTTATTTTCCTCCGTGCTAGGAGCAAATTAGCATTTAGCTGGTGACCCACCAGATTGCGTTGCTCTCGTGTTTTATCTGGGTTAGAGTTACCTCCCAAACGTGCTTTAATTGTTCACACGAACTGAACACAGTGGAAATCGTAACGACTGTGTTTAGAGTCAACTGAGTCCTTGGATCGGGCCATGTGTGTAGTGTTCGTCTTCCCAATACGACTTCGTCAGTTTGGATTGCGGCCTAGGTGGATCAGTCTGCGTCGTCAGAGCTAAAGGACAATCGCTGAGGGTTATTGAGTGAAGAGACATTACCCTGCAATCCATTGGGCACCAGTCAGCGCCTCTTTCACAAACTACAGAGGGTGTACGCTTTCCTTATGTTTTGGTGAACTCTGGTAAGACGGTGTACTTTTTCCTACTCGTGAATGATCTGAACTGGACTGTTCAATTGCACTGTTATCATCCAAGAGACAATAACTAGTGAATTTTCCTGCAAAGGAATTCATTGAACATTTTCTGCACCTTGGGAAATATTTTCTGTGATCTTTTGGATGGACTGGGTACAATCTTTTCTTATGTATTCAGACTGTGGACATTTTAAACTGAATCATAAGTGGACATCCGACTGAAGTGAACTTTAAACTGGTTTGTGAGAAAGAAGGAAAAAGGGTTTTTCTGAAGGTTCTTGAATCAAACTGTTTGCATTTTTGTTAATGTCAAACTGAAAGTGAGTTTTGTTTTCGCTCTTTATTGTTTTACATATCTTTATCTTAGTTTCTTACATCTGAAATTGAAATTCAAGTTATTTATTTATTTTCATTGAAGACTAAAGAAAATTAATCTGAATCTTGTTTGTCACATCTGGTAATTTTATGTTTATCTGGTTATTTTGTAATTGTCACTTACACTAAGGAGTGGGGGCGTCTTACCTGTCCTGCTAGATCTGGGGCCTCATGTATCAACACTACTTACGCACAAAAACATTGCGTTCGCCAGCTTTCACGCTCACGGTCGGATGTACTAAAAGTGAAACTAACGTGACAATGTGCGTTTCTCCATGGCAAGTTTATGTCAGGCGTAAGTACATATCTCATTGTTTTGTCCATTGGCGACTACTACAGGCAATGAAGTGAAGCTGCAAACATTATACAACGAATTTTTCTATAAGTCTGTGTGAAGCATTGCTATTTATTTGCAATGTATAAAATCATTTATATATATAATATATATATTTGTCACATAAGCCTTATGGGAATATTCTATAAATTATGCAATTAAGTAAGAACAAATAAAAACACGTGCAAATTGAAGGGTAAAATGAACAATTAGTCTATGGCAATGGCAGCTTTGGCAATATTAGAGGACATTGCTAATGGCAAAATCCGAAGAGAACGAGTTTTTAGGCACCACAATGATTTCCTGGCCCAGGATGACTGCCTTATCAGCCATTTCAGATTTCCAAGGGCTATCCTCAGAGTCTAGTTGGGTCCGAATCTAGAGAGAGAGACAGCGAGGAAACACGCAATTCCCGTTCCGTTACAGATGCCGACAACGCTTGGTTTCCTGGCAACTGATTCTTTCCAAAGGGAACTGACCGACCGCTCGGGAATCAGCGAGTCGTCTTTGAGCCGCGCAAAACCAGCTGTCCCCATATGATGCAGTTGACCAGCCAAACATTAAAATGCAATTTACAGCGATAGTCGGTTTCCCTAATGTAATCGGAGCGATCGACTGCACACACATATAAGGCACCATCTGAAGATGAATTTGCATACGAGAATCGGAAACATTTCCATTCAATAAATGTGCAGATTATATGTGATGCGCAAATACGCCTAAAAAATATTGTGGCAAGGTGGCCTGGGTCAACCCATGATTCATACATCCTTACAAAAAGCTTGGTTGGTGACAGCTGGTAGCTGGCAGAGTGCGTGATGGCTTCTTGATGAGTGATGCATTTAAAGTTATGGTTCTATCTAATAGTACTTTTTATTTTTATTTATTTGCATTTAATTAAATTAATTATATAACAATTATATATAATAATTGTATTTAATTATACAACAACCCTTCAGAAGACCGCGGTTATCCACTAAAGACAATTATAAGACCATTTATTTTTAGGATCATTTACAGTGCAACTTTCAGATACAACCGCACGGCATCAGCTAAACTCCCCCATATTTTCATATTTTTTTTCCTTTTGTTATTAATTCCGGAGGACAAAGTTCCAAATATTTTTTTTTCTAATTTCTACCTCCGATAGTAGCACCTCCAATTCACTTTCTGTACTTTCACTTTCGTTTTCGTGCCGCTTCCTTTTCCCAAGTGGACTCATTACCATATTTAAATCAGTTTAATTAAGGGAGGAGACTGGGTGGAGTGTTGTGCTCGTGCATGTGCGCTCAATTTCACGTGAATCGGGATGTACGAAGAGAATATGCGCGGGATCCTTCGAACGCAGAGATTGATACTTCTGGATTTTTTTGTGCGTTCGCACATTCACAGCTTTGTCTGTAAGTGATATTTCAGTATGAATTCAACGCAAGTCTTAGTACATGAGGCCCCTGGGGAGGGCGGGTTTTGCAGTCTACTGAACTTAAACTCTGAGTTAACTGCACACACACACACACACACTTCAGGTGGCGACCGTGTCTGATCGAAATCCTGAAGCCCGTCTCACCACATCTCACACATTCACACGCACTGCAGCACGATAGGCACAACACACAACTAGCAGAGTTGTACAAAGGCCAAAAGCATTGGGTGGGAGGGCGTAGAACCTGTTACTCACTCAATACTTCCTTAGTGAAGTGGTTAATATTTCCCCCCCACACGGCGGTGGCATATTCCCCTCCGCCACATATTGGCGTCATGAACAGGATAAATCTAGCAAACATTTTAATCAAGTGCACGTTCCTAGTCTTTGAGTTAGCGCTATGGCTGAACTGGAAGAATTAAAGAGACAATTTGCAGAGATGCAAAGAATATTCGGAGAGCAGGCAGGAATGCTAGAGCAAGCCAGAGCCGAACAGAGAGAAGCAATTTCCTTTAAGAAAACTGTTATCGAATACCAGGCTGCTGTTCAGAGAACACCATCGACTATTTACATTCCTAGAGATCGTAAACTCGCAGAGTTCAGTGGATGTCGTTCCAAACCCGGTGAGCTGAGTGTAGAGGAATGGATAAATTCAATGAAGTCCGCTTTCAAAGTGATAAATTCCTGAAGATGACAAAATTGAATTCATCAAGCAGTATTTGAAGGACGAAGCTAAAATGACAGTTAAGTTTATGCTCAATGGGAAAGAGACGTCAGTGGATGAAATCTTTGATGCTTTGATTCAAACTTATGGCGATAAAATTCCAATTGGTAGCAGACTGAAAGAGTTTTATGACCGCAAACAAATGCCTGGAGAAACCATTCGCTCTTATGCTTATGATTTGCAGGAGAAGCTGAGTATTATTCAGAACCGGGAGCCGTCTAGAGTTCCGGATGCTGATGGTGTATTGAAAGAACAGCTGGTGTTAGGCCTCAAAGACGACTCGCTACGACGTGAGATGAAGAGAAGAGTCAAAGTGGAACGAGACCTGACTTTCATTCAGCTTATGCAGGAAGCGATTACTTGGTCAGAAGAAGAAGAGGTGCAAGCTTCAAGCAATCCAAGGAGCAGTATTCGTTCACGAGGTGTCGTTCAGGTTACCACCGCAACAGATAACACTGCAGGCTCTCTCACGCTGGAGAAGCTTCACGAAGCTATTCAACAGGTTGCTGCCAGACAAGAAGAACTATTTCAGATGGTGACTAACAAAGAGAAAGTGAAACCTTCAGAGAAGGAGAGCCAGTCAAACAGTGCACCCTTGAAAGACAGTGACGGGAGATACATATGCTATACATGTGGTAAGCCAGGGCACACTAGCCGACGCTGTTCTCAGAACAGAGATAACTCCAGTGGGTTGCAACCTCTAAAACACCAAATGGAGATGGAACGGTCAGCTGATCAAGTTACCTCAGTGCTAGAGAGTCCGGGTCCATCCATTATCAGAAGTCACACTGCAGATTGTGATGCAGAGAATGTTCCCAAGAACCTCTGTGGAAGTGCTTTCGGTGACTGCCTTACCATTGAGATGAGAATTGCTGGTGTCAGAACTGTTTGCCTCTTGGACACAGGGTCAGAGGTAACTACCATCACAGTCACATTTTAAGAGTCAATTTGGAGAAGCTATGTTGTCTTCCGCCAACTGGGTCCGACTCACAGCTGCCAATGGCTTAGACATTCCCATTGTAGGATGCTTGGAAGCGGACATTGAGTGCATGGGAAAGACGTTGTATGGAAAGTGTGTGTTTGTCATCAAAGAGAGCAACCCTAATGAAACTGAACTGAAGGGATTACCTGGCATTGTTGGGATGAATGTTTTGAGTGACCTCAAAGATCTATTCATGGCCACTAAAGGTATGAAGAAGATGGACAGGTATAATCATAGTGTTGGCGAGGCACAAGTCCAGCGAGTGTTAGCCAACATTAAGATGCAGACTGACGCGCTGAGCTGTGGAGACAAGATTGGTTTTGTGAAAGTAGCTGGGAAACAAGCAGTCATCATCCCCCCATTCAGTGAACGTGTTTTGGAAGGACGCTGTAGAATACCACCAAAAATTAACTGTCAACTTAACTGTAACTTGTTGGTGGAGGCAGCATCAGAAGTCAGCTTGCCCAAGAGTGTTTTGATTGCTAATGTGCTTGCTAAGACAGCTGATGGTAAAGTCCCAGTCAGAGTGTTGAATTCTAGTGAGAAGGCTGTTAAACTCATGCCCCGATGCAGGATCGCAACACTGTAAGCCGCAAGAGGTTGTTCCAAAGATGCTTGTCGAGTTTGAGGAGAAGGAAGGTGCTCTGCATGTCAAGGCTGTGCAGCAACATCAGGTGAAAGTGGAGAACATCTCGGAGAAGTTGCCTGTTGCAGTGCAAACCAACCTTGAAGATCTCACAGAAACTCAGTGTAAAAAAATGGGTGACCTTCTGGCGAGGCACAGTGACGTGTTTTCTAAGAATGAAAGGGACTTTGGTTATACGACAGCTGTCACACATAACATCCCTACAGGAGATGCTCCTCCCATTAAACAGAAATGTCGCAGAATCGCACCACAGGTATTTCAAGAGGTGAAGAAACATGTTCGTGACTTAGTGTCTCAAGGTGTTCTCACAGAAAGCTGCAGTCCATGGGCATCTCCAGCTGTGATTGTAATCAAGGATGGCAGCGTGCGTTTTTGTTGTGATTATAGGAGGCTCAATAAAGTGACCTGCAAGGATGCTTACCCCCTTCCGCGCATTGAGGAGTCACTTGATGCCTTGGGAAATGCACAGCTGTTCTCCACGCTAGATTTAACATCAGGATATTTCCAAGTTGCGATGAGTGAGTAAGACAGAGCAAAGACAGCCGTTACCACTCCTTTTGGTCTGTTTGAATGGTCCAGGATGCCGTTTGGTCTTTGCAACGCTCCTGCAACTTTTCAACGTTTGATGGGAGTGGTGCTTGGTGATCTAACGTTCGACATATTGCTAATCTATCTGGATGACATTATTGTCTTTTCAAAAGACTTTGATAGCCATTGCCAAAGACTGGAAATTGTGTTTAATAGATTGAGACAGCATGGCTTAAAGTTAAAGCCCAGCAAGTGTTTCTTATTAAAACCGGAGGAGAGATTTTTGGGTCATCTAATTTCCCCTAAGGGAATACAGGTTGACGGAGAGAAAACTCAAGTAATGGAAACATGGCCTGTACCTAAGAATGTCAAAAGAGTTGAGGCAAATTCTTGGATTTATGAGCTACTACAAGAGGTTTGTACCTGGATTTGCTCAGATGGCTCGACCACTTCATGCTCTGGTTGGTAAGGGAGGAAAAGGAAAAGTGATGGAAAATTTTAATTGGACCACTGAGTGCCAGATCGCACTTGACAAACTCAAACAGTGTTTAATGTGTCCGCCAGTACTCGCATACCCGGATTTCAGCCAGCCTTTCATACTCACTACTGATGGATGGCAGCTTGCATGGTCTTGGGGCTGTATTGAGTCAACGACAAGGAGAAGCTGAGCGTGTGATCGCATATGCGAGCCGAGGTCTTCGTGAATATATGAAAAGTGCTTCCTGCTTCGCTACTGTTCGGACGCTCTTGCTTACAGCTCTGCGCTTTTCTCTATTGCTTTTATATTTTATCTCCTAATTTTAACTTCAGCAAATCAGCACAGTGCTCAAACGACAAATATTGGCACCAACAAAGTTTCTAACTGGAAGAATTGCAACAAAAAAGGGGAATTTTTTTTTCCAACCAGCCTCCCATTGACGGCAGCCATCAGCTTACATTCCGGAGAAGGGAAAACACAGCTGCCTACACTCAAAAGATTAGAAATAATATGCCTCCTCTGGTTGAAGAATCTACCTGCTGCACAAACTGCCACAGACTTCTACAAAGGATTGCAGTTCTTGAAACAAAGCTACTTGTGGGACTACCAAACCAGAGGGAACACACAACAGAGCTTCATCATGGACGTCCCCAGCACACAGCCGGTGAGTCCCATGAATCTAATGCTCCTAAACAGGCCATACAGAGTGCCGAAATTGATCAACATACTAATCGATGGCACAAACAGGGAGCGAGACCAAAAGGCACTCGAGACATCAGATTGTCACGAGTATCGCATTTTGTAGCGTCCTCTACCCCAAACACTAGCTGCCTACCACCGCCAATACATCTGGAGAACAGATCTGAAGTGTTAATGAATGTGAGTGAGGAATCTCCAGACATGATGAATGTGGTTGAGGAATCCCCAAACATGATCGGACACAGATCAAATCAGCCAGCAGCTAACACCGATGCTAACTGCCGCTCAAGGTGGAGCAGACAGCGACACTCAGCTCTTAGAGCAGCCGAGCCCAGGACTCTGATAGTGGGTGACTATTATCAGAAATATTAGCAGCAGGGATACAACTACATGCTGCCTTCCACAAGCAACAGTTTCTGATGTAAACAGGGAACTTAAGAGCATTCTGATGAAATATAAAACTGCAAACCGACTGATCATCCATGTGGGAAAGAATGATATTCGGAAGGAGCAGTCAGAACTCCTTAAAAGGGATTTCAATGAACTTTTTGAAATGATGAACGACTGAACTTTTAGACTTCTGAGCAGTGGACCACTCCCAGCAAGAGGAACAAATAGATTTACACGTTTGCTTGGGCTTAATACATGGCTGCAAAAAACCTGCAACTTAAAGGGACTGAATTTCATCGACAACTTCAATCTGTTCTGGAGTCTGAGACAGTTGTTCACACATGATGGCCTGCACCCAAACAAACTGGGCTCAAGAGTGCTAAAGGACAATATCTACTTCTCCCTCCATCATCCTTCAGCAGTGTATGCAAATCCACTTAATCTGAATGGCACAAACACACCTGGACAGAGTACAGTTGACCACAGGACTTGCGGCTGACACATCCCCCAAGGACAGCGATAACACCACGCAGCCACAACAACCACTGTTCACGGGCACAATCCTGACTGAGCCCTGCCCAGAGAGCTCACCGATAGACAGTGACGTGTTAGAACTGCTCCAAGTTTCAGCAGCCAAGGACGACTTTCGGGAAAACAGGACAACATATTACAGCCTCCAATAACACCAGAGCAACAGCCTCTCTCACCGGATACGTTATCCCTCTCCTCAGCATCCCCTCTGCTGTGTTTCTCTGAGAAAATGGAGGAACTGGTGTATGCTGGAACCAAACTCTCCCACTCTTTTGCTGCGAGCCCCCAGACATCAACACAAAAGCGGCGAGCTCCACAACCACCAAAGACTGTGGGCCCAGCTCGACCTCCCATTCCTCCTGCGAGAGCTCTTCGGCCGCTACCACAACGCCAGGGCCCTCACCCTCCTCCATCTGTTCTAGGTGAACCAAAAACAACTGATAAAAGCTCTCAGTGATGTGTGTCGGGTCCCCGCTATGATAACAGTGACTTTGTCAAATGTCAAAAGGAACCCAGTGTGCCTGTTGCCCTCTCTATTTCAGTTTTATTACGTGATAGAAAGCCAAAGGCCTTCTCAAACCGTTTGGCAAACACATTTAATCTGTTGCCTATTCAAACTAAGATTACTGTAGAGACAGAAAGACTGTTAAGTTAGCACTTTTAAACATCCGTTCCGTTAAAAATAAATCACTTCTAGTCAATGATTTAATAACCACAAACAATCTAGATTTTATGCTTCTAAATGAAACATGGCTTGAAGACAGTTGCAGTTCAACAATCCTGAATGAAACAGCCCCTCCTAACTTTACTTTTATGAGTGTCTGCAGAGCTGTTAGGAGAGGTGGAGGTGAAGCTGCTCTATTTAAAGATGTCTATCAATGCAAGCAAGTGTCATTTGGTGATTACTTGTCTTTTGAATATTTGGGTATTGTGCTAAAAGGTGCTCCTCGCATTCTACTTTTAGTCATTTACAGGCCTCCAAAATACTCTCCAGCCTTTGTGGAGGACTTTACAGAACGGTTATCAGCAACTTCCTCAGAGTTTGACTGTTTTGCTATTACTGGGGACTTTAACATCCACATAGAAAATGCAGAATCCAAAATGGCAAAAGAAATTCTAACAGTTTTGAATACTTTTGATCAGACTCAGCATGTACATAGACCCACACACAATCGAGGACAAACACTAGATTTAATTATCAGTAAGGGTCTAAACATCTCATCCATTGTCATTAAGGATGTAGCTCTATCAGATCATTTCTGTATTTTCTTTGATATATTGATCTCTCCGACTGTTGAAGCTAGATCTATCTCGGTCAAAAAGCGATGCTTAAATGAGAATACTAGTGCTCTGTTTAGGAAGGCTATATCTTTAACACCAAGCATATCTGCAGACTCTGTTGATTTTCTTCTTGATTCTTTTAACTCAAAAGTTCAGAATGTTATTGATAGCATTGCTCCTGTGAAAGTCAGGAAGAAGAGTGGCAGACAAAAAGCACCATGGAGAAATTCATATTTTGCACTGCTGTTGAAAACACAATGCAGAAAAGCTGAGCGCATGTGGCGAAAGACAAATCTTGAAATCCACTATAACATCTATAAAGATAACCTTCATGCTTTCAATGTGGAACTAGGCAAAGCTAGACAGACCTTCTTCTCAAATATTATAAGCAGAAACACCCGCACTCTTTTTGCTACTGTAGAGAGACTAACAAATCCCCCAAGTCAGATTCCCAGTGAAATGCTCTCAGACAGCAAATGCTGTGAGTTTGCTTCCTTCTCTGAGAAAATAAATAATATCAGAAAGGCGATCAGCACATCCTTGAGCTGCACTGGGTTAAAACAGATCAGACCACAATCTCAGAAAGTAGCTGTTATGTCTGTTTTCGAAGCAATTGATGGTAAAATTTTGGAAGAAACAGTACAGCACCTTAAAACATCAACCTGCGTGGTAAAGTGGTAAATGCCTCACTTCTTTCTGGGACTTTTCCAAAATCCCTAAAAACTGCAGTTGTTAAGCCCCTTCTGAAAAAGAGCAATCTGGACAACATCATATTGAACAATTACAGACCAATCTCAAATCTACCTTTCATAGGCAAGATCATTGAAAAAGTTGTTTTCAATCAGCTGAACAAGTTCTTAAGCTTGAATGGATACTTTGACAACTTTCAATCTGGTTTCCGACCACATCACAGCACAGAGACAGCACTCATAAAGATAATAAATGATATTCGTCTTAACACAGATTCAGGTAAATTATCAGTGCTAGTTTTACTCGACCTCAGTGCTGTGTTTGACACTATAGATCACAACATTCTCCTTTACAGGCTGGAAAACTGGGTTGGGCTTTCTGAGATGGTTCAGGTCATACTTTGAAAGGAAAGGTTATTATGTGAGTATCGGTGACCATAAGTCTGAGTGGACATCCATGACATGCGGAATCCCTCAAGGTTCAATACTTGCACCCCTCTTGTTCAACTTCTATATGCTGCCACGGAGCCAAATAATGAGAAAGAACCAAATTGCATATCACAGCTATGCAGATGACACCCAGATTTACCTCGCGTTATCACCTAATGATTACAGCCCCATTGACTCCCTGTGTCAATGCATTGATGAAATTAAAAACTGGATGTGCCTAAACTTCCTTCAGTTAAACAAAGACAAAACTGAAGTCATTGCATTTGGAAACAAAGATGAAGTTCTCAAATTGAACGCATACCTTCACTCTAGGGGTCAAACAACTAAAAATCAGGTCAGGAATCTTGGTGTGATTTTGGAGTCAGACCTGAGTTTCAGTAGCCATGTAAAAACAATAACTAAATCAGCATATTATCATCTCAAAAATATTGCAAGAATTAGATGCTTTGTCTCCAATCAAGACTTAGAGAAACTTGTTCATGCTTTCATCACCAGCAGGGTGGATTATTGTAATGGGCTCCTCACCGGCCTTCCCAAAAAGACCATAAGACAGCTGCAGCTCGTACAGAACGCTGCTGCCAGGATTCTGAGCAGAACCAGAAAATATGAACACATAACACCAGTCCTTAGGTCCTTGCACTGGCTTCCAGTTACATTTAGAATTGATTTTAAAGTACTGTTACTTGTTTATAAATCACTCAATGGCCTAGGACCTCAATACATTGCAGATATGCTCATAGAATATAAACCTAACAGATCACTAAGATCATCAGGATCAAGTCACTTAGTAATAGCCAGGGTTCACTCAAAGCAAGGAGAGTCTGCTTTTAGCTGTTACGCCAGCCGCAGCTGGAACCAGCTTCCAGAAGAGATCAGGTGTGCTCCAACAGTAGCCACATTCAAATCAAGACTCAAAACACATCTTTTTACCTATGCATTTGCAGATTGAGCACTGTGCCATGTCCGAACTGTTTGCATTTTATTTTATAGGCATTATCTTTTTATTCTTTTAATCATTTTTAATGTTTTATTTTTATCATTCTTCTTTATGTAAAGCACTTTGAATTACCATTGTGTATGAAATGTGCTATACAAATAAACTTGCCTTGCCTTTACTACAAGCCAGGGAGACAAAACACAAATGCTGATGTGTTATTGAGGATCCCATCTGGTGAGGAACCTGAACAGGAGGACCTTGCTAAAGATTTCATTAAGATGAATTCAGAGGAAGTGTGAACTTGTTTGTGGCCAGTCAGTGAAAAGCAGCAAAAAGTACAAGCGTCAGTTCAGGTGTCTGTGGCAAAGAAAGTTCTTGGTTATAGTGCTATAGAAGAGCAACAAAAGATTGATCCTAATATCGCGCCCATCTATCGTGCTGTACAGAACAACAAGATTCAGAGTCCAGTTGAACAGCGGAACATGGATGTTGAATCAAGAAAACTTGCTAGACAATTCATAAGGCTGAAACTTAAGAAGGGAGTGCTGTTCCGAACTATTCTTGATCCCAGAGATGGAGAGGAAATCTGTCAATTAGTGGTACCAGAACCCTTACGGTACAAGGTGTACGAGAGTCGGCATGATCATTGTGGCCATTTTGGTGAAAGAAACACACTGGAACGCATGAGACGGAATTATTATTGGCCAGCAATGACTAAGGATGTTCAGGGTTGGATTCATGAGTGCAAAGGATGTTTTCCCAAAAATTAGAGCCCCAATGATGTGCACTAATGTCTCAGCTCCACTGGAAGTTCTCGCTATGGATTATTCTCTTGGAGAAATCTGTGGGAGGATATGAGAATGTGCTAGTCTTGACTGACTCGTTTCACAGTGGCAGTGCCAACCAGAAATCAGACTGCTTACACCACTGCAAAAGCACTACTACAGCATTGGTTCGTCCACTATGGCTGTCCTGCTCGACTGCATTCTGACCAAGGTCGATGTTTCGAAGCCAATGTCATTAAAGAATTGTGTAAAGCAGGGGTGCCCAAACTTTTTCCTATGAAGGGCCAAAAATCAAACTTGATTGAGAGCCGCGGGCCAAAAGTAAATTTTGCATCATAAATCAAACTGTATTACATTAAAGTTGCTATGGGTTTATTCATTTCATAATATTTAAAATAAATATAAACAACTTTAATCTGATTAACTAATGCAGTTTTTTTTTTAAACCTTTGCATTTTAATGAACAATTTAAACGGGCAACAATCCCCAAGTGGTCAATGTAAAATTCAATGCCTATGTGGTTGCAATGTCAGTGACCTAATGAGAGATATGAAGCTGGTCCTTACTTTTCAGAAGTTTTTCAAGATTGGGCTCTAGCTGACTTACAGACAAAGACAAGATATTATGTAGACGAGAGTCAGTTATTTGGCTTCTTAGTTTACTCTTGTTCAAGTTCATCAGACTGAAAGTCTGCTCACAGAGGTACAGTAATCCCTCGCCACTTCGCGGCCTCAGTGCATTGCGGATTTTTCAAAAATATTCATCAAAAAATAAAATGTCAAAAATACCGCCATGTACAGCCGCATTGCGTAAAGCAGCGTTGCTTAATCGTGACGCGAGAGAAATGGTTTCCCAGGATGACAGAGATAGAAACTATCTGAGGCTTTGTACACGCCCACGGCACTCAGACAAGACACGTGATTGGTTTCCGGTGCAAGCTCGACCAATGAGAGCACGAGGGGAGGTATCCTGTGATCTGATTCGCTGATCCTAATTTCACCTATCGCGAGAGTTCCGGTCCACATTAACCGCAATAAACGAGGGATTCACTGTACTGCCAAACAGAGACAGCATCACCGATGAATGATGATGATGATGTAGCAGCGCGCTCTGTTCAGATCGAAGTCCAGTGAGCTGCTCGTGAGCCTGCTGTTTCGCGTCTCGCCGCTGTACTTTGAGAAAGCTGCACAATGTTTTGTTTCATAATGACGACCGATATTGTACTCCTTTAAAAACAGCAACAGACTGTTTGCAAACTAGACAAACTGCCTTTGATTTGACTTCTGTGAATAAAAACTTATTTTCCCCAGCTTTTAAAAAAAAATATGTCTTGTCTGTGTGCCACTGCCTTGATTTCTCCATTATTGCGTTTAATTTGTTGACGTTTATTGACGTCATGTGTCGCAAAGCACGCAGTGCTGCGCTGCGCCTTGAATTGCGCATTTACAATAAAAAAAGTACCCTTTTTACATTTAATTTCAGTTTACTCTGTTAGAGTTCAACTATAAAACAAACAAAATTGTTATGTCAAATTAGAAATGACAATCTGTGTCGAAGGTATCTCGCGCGCTCTCTTGCTTTCTCTCTCTCTCTCTCTCTCTTTCTTCTCGGACGGTACGGCGGGCCAAATAAAAGGTTACCGCAGGCCAAAGTTGGGCCATAGTTTGGGCACCTCTGGTGTAAAGTCTAGGGAATTGGAAAGAGTCTCACAACCCCTATACCACCTGCAGGGTAACTCTCAGTGCGAAAGATTTAATAGAACCATGCACGACATGCTGAGAACATTACCTCCAGAAAAGAAAAAGAACTGGAAGCAGTATCTACCAGAGTTGGTTATGGCTAATAATAGCCGGGTCCATGCGTCGACTGGCTATTCGCCATTCTACTTAATGTTCGTGAGAGATGCCCGAATGACAATGGACCTCATTGATGGGAGAGACTTGGATGACTGTGAAGTTGACAATCTTGATGATTGGGTGAGAAATCACCACAACAGGTTAAAGACAGCTGTTGAAGTGGCCAATCATGCAGCACAAGAAGTCTCAAGAAAGAGAAAAAGAGCTTATGATCGCAGATCGTATGGAGCACTCATGAGATCAGGTGACCGTGTCCTGTTACAAAACCATTCACATAGAGGAAGGAAGAAGATACAAGATCACTGGGAATCCTTACCTTACATTGTAGTGAAACAGAATCACGCAGACACCCCAGTTTACACAATTCGTCCTGAGAAAGGGGGCCCATGTAAAGTCGTACATTAGGGATCAACTTAGGCATTGCACTTTTCAGTCTTCGCCACTACCTTGCACCACAAGACAAAGCTAAACAACATACAGGACAGGAACACACTGACTCTGAAGAACTTTGTTGTTGAGGTTCCTGTTACACTTGCACCTGATACACACACAGACACGGGGTATAGAGGAGAAGATGAGGTTGAATTAGAAATGGGCATTTGGGGCCATGACAATGAGATTTCAACTGATGACCCAGAAAATCAGTCTGTACTCGAGTCAGTAAGTTCAGCTGAATCTGATGGAGAAAGTGAAAATGAAAGCATTTTTGAACCTAGACGTTCTCAACGTGAAAACAGAGGTACTTTACCTACTAGGTATAGAACTGATTATCTCTTGAAATAGTCATATGTGAATGAGTGTTTCAAAAGTTGTTTCTAATGTGAACTTATCAAACTAAGTTGAACGATTTTGAACATTTTCATTGTTGAACTGATGTTTTACTTTTTGAAAGAGTTTTACTTGCTATTCTTTGTCTTTGTTTTCTGAATGGAGTCCAACGGTATGGCAGAGTTTAGCAGGGGGGAAATGTAGAGGATCTACAAAATTGAGTTGAGACTTTTTTGATTTTTGCCGTGGGCGCCGCCATTTTGTGTACCTGAGAAGTGAGCGCGGGATCACAAAAAAAAAAAAAATCAGTTGTGCTGAAGAAGAGCAGTGACGCGGACATGTTGGATAGTTGAGTAAGTTTTATTAAGTTTAGACTCGTGATAAACCTCCGAGTTGTTTAGTATCGTTTCCGGTCCTCGTTTGAGAACTAATTTTGAGTTGATAGAGTCGGAAAAAGTTTACTTTCCTCCGTGCTAGGAGCAAATTAGCATTTAGCTGGTGACCCACCAGATTGCGTTGCTCTCGTGTTTTATCTGGGTTAGAGTTACCTCCCAAACGTGCTTTAATTGTTCACACGAACTGAACACAGTGGAAATCGTAACGAGTGTGTTTAGAGTCAACTGAGTCCTTGGATCGGGCCGTGTGTGTAGTGTTCGTCTTCCCAATACGACTTCGTCAGTTTGGATTGCAGCCTAGGTGGATCAGTCTGCGTCGTCAGAGCTAAAGGACAATCGCTGAGGGTTATTGAGTGAAGAGACATTACCCTGCAATCCATTGGGCACCAGTCAGCGCCTCTTTCACAAACTACAGAGGGTGTACGCTTTCCTTATGTTTTGGTGAACTCTGGTAAGACGGTGTACTTTTTCTACTCGTGAATGATCTGAACTGGACTGTTCAATTGCACTGTTATCATCCAAGAGACAATAACTAGTGAATTTTCCTGCAAAGGAATTCATTGAACATTTTCTGCACCTTGGGAAATATTTTCTGTGATCTTTTGGATGGACTGGGTACAATCTTTTCTTATGTATTCAGACTGTGGACATTTTAAACTGAATCATAAGTGGACATCCGACTGAAGTGAACTTTAAACTGGTTTGTGAGAAAGGAAAAAGGGTTTTTCTGAAGGTTCTTGAATCAAACTGTTTGCATTTTTGTTAATGTCAAACTGAAAGTGAGTTTTGTTTTCGCTCTTTATTGTTTTACATATCTTTATCTTAGTTTCTTACATCTGAAATTGAAATTCAAGTTATTTATTTATTTTCATTGAAGACTAAAGAAAATTAATCTGAATCTTGTTTGTCACATCTGGTAATTTTATGTTTATCTGGTTATTTTGTAATTGTCACTTACACTAAGGAGTGGGGGCGTCTTACCTGTCCTGCTAGATCTGGGGAGGGCGGGTTTTGCAGTCTACTGAACTTAAACTCGGAGTTAACTGCACACACACACACACACACTTCAGGTGGCGACCGTGTCTGATCGAAATCCTGAAGCCCGTCTCACCACATCTCACACATTCACACGCACTGCAGCACGATAGGCACAACATACAACTAGCAGATTTGTACAAAGGCCAAAAGCATTGGGTGGGAGGGCGTAGAACCTGTTGCTCACTCAATACTTCCTTAGTGAAGTGGTTAATATTCCCCCCCCCACACGGCGGTGGCATATTCCCCTCCGCCACATATTCTTGCAAGTATTAAAAGACATATAATACTTACAGCGCATTATTGTTGCCATTATTTTCCAGGCTGTTGCCGATACGGATCTGAACACCTTTGATTCTCTCTGCACAACAATCTTCACGATTAGTTATGCTAACCCTGGCTATCTTGAAGACATGGAACAAGTCAACTCTCCACCAGGGGTCCTTTTCCTCAGTAGTCGCACTACATGACCCAAGACTGAAATCTGTAATCCTGTTGCCATCGACAGCCTTTTGAGCTCCTGATGAGTCGTATGTGGAAGACTGGACAGCTTTGGCACCAAGTGCAAGATTCCCTGTTTTACAATAAATAAAACATCTCTTTTCAATGTAATGAAGTATGATTGCAGTATAAATTATCAAAAGAGTTCCATTTTGCAATAACAGTCTCGACGTGCATGGTTACATTGGTTACCAAATGTTCAGTAAGATTATTATTTACGTTACAGATAACATTCAAATGAATAAAGAACACTTACTTGGAGAACAAGTGTATGGTGGTGCGTTTACTGTTAATAAAACAGATACACACATTAATAAATGCGTTTTAAAATTTGTATCAGTCTTCTCTGTCTGTCTCTTACATGCAAACACCTCAACCTCACACAGTGTGAGACTCTCGATGCGTCCAGGAATAAGGAGGTTGATATAGCGCCCCTCAACAGGATTAAATGCAAATGTTTTTGTAGCTCCAGCTGGGATCTTGAAAGCCGTTGCAGCTCTGTGAAGACACACCATAACAGAAACAGAGGGTTTAAAATAGTGATTTTATCTTATTTACTCAAATTTCTAACCATTCTGGCAAGTATTAAAAGAGACAATACTTACAGCGCATTATTGTTGCCATTATTTTCCAGGCTGTTGCCGATACGGATCTGAACACCATTGATCCTCTCTGCACAACAATCTCCACGATTAGTGATGCTAACACTGGATACATTGAAGACATAGAACAAGTCAACTCTCCACCAGGGGTTCATTTCCTCAGTCGTTGCACTACATGACCCAAGACTGAAAATTGGATTCCTGTTGCCATCGACAGCCTTTTGAGCTTCTGATGATCCATATGTGGAAGACTGGACAGCTTTGCCACCAAGTGCAATATTCCCTGTTTTACAATAAACACATTTTCAATGTGAAGTATAAATTACCAAAATACTTTTTTGCAATAACGGTCTTGAAGTGCATTGTCGCTTATTGGTTGCCAAATGTTCATTAAGATTATTGTATATGCATTACTGACAACAGTCAAATGAATAAAAACACTTACTTGGACCACAAATGTATGGTGCTGCTTCTACTGTTAATAAAACAGATACACATTAATAAGTGTATAAAGAATTGAATCACTTCTTCTCTCTGTCTCTCTCTTACATGCAAACACCTGGACTTCACACAGAGTAAGGGTTTCTCCATTCCCAGGTAGAATAATGTTGACATATTGGCCATTAACAGGATCAAATGAAAATGTTTGTCTGCCATTAAAAGCAGTGAGAATAGTTGCAACCCTGAAAATACATAAAGAACAGTTTTAAAGTGAAAACCAGAGGCCTCGCAACTACACACACGTCTAACAAACTCAACTAAACTGTTCCGAGATCCAATTGTTTTTATAGCACTCTTCACAATACAAGTTGTTCAGGTTTTAAATTGCATCATTATGAGAAACAACTGTCCAAACATACAAAATGTCTGATCACAATCTGAATAAAATAAGTTCAAGTAAGTCTCTATGGTTGTGGTCGAGTGGTTGGTTTGTGCAGGAAGTGCAAGAGCTTATTAAACCAGATTGAACAACCAAACATTGGAAGACAATAGAAATTAAACATTTCTTGCAGCTCATTATTGTTGCCGTTGTTGTCCAGACGATTTCCGACAAGAATCTGAGCTCCTCGAAGCCGCTCTTTGCAACAGTCTCCACGATTAGTGATGGTAACATTGAGTACACTGTAGATTTTTCCAAGGTCAACTCTCCACCATGGATTAAACTCAGCTGCAGTCATAGTGCATGAGCTCTTCTTGAAATCAGACTCTGTGTTTCCATCTACTGCATGATTAGCATCACCCTGTGGGTGTCCCAAGGAGGACTGCACAGCAAAGGCATTGAGGGCAAGATTCTCTGTTCAAGATGAAATGAAAATAAAGGATAAGACAGGTTCAAAGTGTAGCAAGTAAGGCAAGGCAGAGAGTCGTGGGAATGGAGTTAATGAACATCAACTCAAACCACACCAGCGTCCAGTCTCATGGAAGAGAGAGGACCAGACCTGGACTTTAACATTGTTACTGACTCTCGAGGTGATGAGCTGGAGGGAACCAGCAAAAGTTTAAACACTTTCGTTATAAAACAATGACAAAACAACAGACAACTGCTGCACTCGCGCCACATTCCATTCCCACTGCTCTCGATCCACCTTGCTTGTCACAAAGCAATACAAATAAATAAATCACAAGCTTTAATTTCCCATATTTCACAAACCTTTGGAATCAGCGATGCACAGTCCAGTCAGAAGCGTTAGAAAATAAATCTTGAAATAAGACATCCTGAAAAAAAGACAGAACATCACAACATGAAGAACCCATTTAAATTTCCCATCCTCACTTAAACAAATATATTGCTATTGCATTGATAAAATGATTGAAAGTCAATGGGTTGTTAATACTTAGTGTAATGTGACAAACCTGCCACCGTACTTATATTAATAAAGAAAAATCATCTAAACTGTTTTATATAGATTTTTCAATATTATTTTAGATAAATGTTTTAGGTGTGTAGCTGATATGTTAACTGCCGCCAATGCTTGCTAATGATTCATCAGGAGAAATAGGCAGAGTTTAAAAGGTAACTTGCAAATTAAATTTGTTCTTGACTGAATAACTTCTCCAGCTGAAATAAGGTTCAGTCTCTTTAATTCACACATTATAGTGTTTATAATAATAAATTTTATTTGTAATGCACTTTGTATTTCTGTAATCTCAAAGTGCTACAGAGGGTACAATTAAAAATCAAAGTAATTTAATAGAAAGAGAAAACAAAATAATAAAAACCTCTAAAACATATTCATTTGAAAGCTTTTGTAAAAAGAAATGTTTTTAAGTTGCGTTTAAAAACATCAGTAGTCTGTGGGGCCCTCAGGTAGTCCGGTAGGGCATTCCACAGCCTCGGAGCAGCCGATGAAAAGGCCCTATCACCCATGCTGCAAAGTTTTGTTCTTGGAATTTGGAGGATGTTTGAGTTTTTAGAACGAAGAGTGCGTGCAGAGTGCGAAAAGGTCGGTTGGGAGAGAAGTTCCTGGAGGTAGAGGGGGGCATGTCCGTGAATACACTGATGGGTGAGGAGGGAAACTTTATACTCAATTCTCAGTGTGACAGGGAGCCAGTGAAGAGATTTCAGAATGGAGGTGATATGTTCATACTTGCGCACCCTCATCAGGATTCTAGCAGCGCAGTTTTGGATGTAGTGGAGTCTCTGGATGCTTTTGCCAGGAATCCCGATGAGGAGTGCATTACAGTAGTCCAGCCTGGAGGAGACAAAGGCATGGACGAGCTTCTCTGCATCCTCCATGCTGAGTGTTGGACGGAGTTTGGCGATGTTCTTGAGGTGGAAGAATGAGGTTTTGCATAGGTGTTTAATGTGGGTGTCAAAGGTGAGTTGAGGATCCATTTTGACACCTAAATTACTGACAAATGTGGAAAGGGATATATTTTGGCCTGAAAAAGTGATGCTGGTGATGGTTGAAGTGCGAAGTTGATGTGATGTACCAATTAGTATGGCATCAGTTTTCGAACAGTTTAGCTGAAGGAAATTGAGCTTCATCCACGTCTCTATCCCCTCCAGGCAGGTGGTCAGTGTGGATGTTGGTAGGGGAGCAGAGAGTGTGGGGGTTGTCCTGAGATACAGCTGCGTGTCATCAGCATAACAATGGAATGATATACCATGTCTACTAATGATTTTACAGAGGGGAAGCATGTAGATAGAGAAAAGTGTGGGACCCAGCACAGAGCCCTGAGGAACACCACAGGTGACATTATGAGTGAGTGATTTGGCTTTGCCCAGGGCAACATACTCAGTTCTGCCAGGCAGATATGAAATGAACCAGTTGTAAACATTTTCTGAAAGTCCAATGGTGTATTTCAGGCGGTGTAGGAGAATGTTGTGGTCTACGGTGTCAAAAGCAGCTGTTAGCTCAAGCAGGATAAGTAGTGATGGGGAACCAGTATCTGCTGCCATCAGGAGGTCATTGGTGATCCTGACCAAGGCTGTTTCAGTACTATGGCCAGGGCGGAAGCCCGACTAAAATTTTTCAAACAGGTTATTTTTCTTTAGGTGTACATGAAGTTGAGCTGCAACTGTTTTTTTTCCAAAACCTTTGATAGGAATGGTAGGTTTGAGATGGGCCTATAGTTGCAGAGAACTTCAGGGTCCATAGTTGTTTTTTTAAGTAGAGGTTTGATCACAGCAGTTTTTAATGTGGATGGGATATGACCAACCAGAAGGGAGTTGTTTATTATCTTAGTGATGAGTGGAGAGACAACAGAGAGATTGGCCTTCAGCAGAGTGGAAGGGAAAGGATCCAGGGCACAGGTGGTCGGCTTCATGTTTTTGATAACATCCTCCACTTCTTCCTGTGTGACATCAGTGAAGGAGCTGAGGGGCTGTATAATCTTCAATGCTGTATCATCCGTTGGAGGAGGCAGAGCAGCAGTGGTAGTGAGTTGTGAGCGGATATAATTTACTTTTTGTCTGAAAAAAGTAATAAACATATTACACCTCTCGTCAGTGGTCTCAGAGTGGGAGAGTATGGGAGGTTTGAGAAGGTAATTTATTGTTGAAAAAAGTTGTTTTGAGTTTCCAGGACTGTTATTGATGATATTGGAATAATACTGTGACCGTGCGTCTCTCAGAGCTTCTGCATAAGCCCTCTTTTGTTCCCTGTATGCCTGTTTGTGAACAGTCAGTCCAGAAGCCTTGAACCGCCGCTCAAGGATACGCCCAGCCGCTTTCATCTTTCGCAGCTCGCAGGTGTACCAAGGTGCTGACGGTCCTTGATATCAGAGGGGCGTGGAGGTCCAGAAGACTGATCAGGGACTGGTTATAAAAATCCACAGAGTCAGCAACGGAAACGGTTTGATGTGAGAAAAAGGAAAGGGCAACTCCATTGCCACAACCTTGTGATCTGAAACTCCAAGATCATAAACCTGTAGGTTTCTGATGAGAGCTGAGTTTGAAATGATCAAGTCTAGTATGTGTCCCCTGGAATGTGTGGGGACATCAACATGTTGTTGTAGGTTGAGGGAGTCTAACAGATGAAGAAAATCAGCAGCAAGATGACATGATGGGCTGTCAACATGAATATTTATATCTCCCAGGATTATAATATTGGCAGAAGCAGTACAAAGTGTAGTAAGAAGATCAGATATTTCCTGAATGAACGCAGAATTGTGCTTAGGTGACCGATAAATAAGGAGAGCAGTCATTGGAAAAGGAGGCTTGCATTTAAATGCTAGACACTCGCATGAAAATGTCACAGGCAACGTAATGCGGGACAACTCCAGGTCCTGTCGGTGGATGACAGCTAGGCCACCACCACGGCCGGTGCTGCGAGCTGCCTCCAAGGAACTGTATCCAGGGGGACAGGCTTTATTTAGAGCAGAGAACACCTCTGGCTGATGCCATGTTTCTGTTAAGCACATGAAGTCAAGTCTTTTCTCCCTAATGTGTTCTTCAATCAGTACAGATTTATTATTGATGGATTGAGTGTTAAAAAGTTCGAATTTAACCGATGACTGAGGGGTCAATCTCTGAACTGGACATAAAACATTAAAATCCACTCCACGCAGGCTGGAATCCACTCCACGAAATTTATCCAACCCAAAGTGTGGGAATCCCGTGCTGGAGAGTAGATGTCTCACGATATTTCCATTGTTGATAGTAACTGGAGCAGCGGCATTCTGATGACGAGTCCAAAATGCGACAGATGACCAGAGAGAAGGAATGCTTGTTGAAGAGCTTGTTAAAGAGCTGTTATGGAAGATGAATTTTCGACCAGATCCTCTATGAATGTAACGCGGACGGCGAAGTAGTCCAAGTTCTTTGATGATGGGGATATTAAATCCAGGTGTGGTTGCGAGATTTAGTCCATGAAGTTGCGAGCTGGAATAGCGGAGCGCCATTCTGACCGAGGATGTCAGCCAGACAGCGCTAGCTTGCAGACAACACCAGCACAGCAGCGAAAGTGGTAGTAGGTAGGTGCTCCTTGCAGTTATAAGCATAATCTAAAAATCACAGTTTAAAAATTGCGGGCGAGCAGAGTGGAGAAGCGGCGAACACAGCGCCAGCGTCCTCTCCGGAAGTATCTGGTGATTGATTGTAATGATTTATACCTGAATGCTACTGCTAGACCAGAACAACTGGTTTATTTTATTTGGATCTCTAGTCATTTAGAGTTCTAAGTAATGTACTTATATACGTATTAAACGTATGTGAGTTTATCAAAGGCATCATTATTTGAAGGAAAACCAAAAAGATTTAAAACTATATTGAATTAATAAACAATTAATTCCAATTATAAATTTAGATTGGTGTGCTGAGTGAGAATAAACATTCAACTAACCTGGACTTCATCGATGTATCAACCTCTCAGTATCACATTCATGTTGTGTCACTTCACTCTCTCTTTTTATTTCCGTGTGCTTCCTGTGTTATTTCCCTCACCTGTCATCAATCACTCCCCTCGTTAGTCTCGTCACCTGTTCCCTATCTTCTCTTGTTTATAAGCCTTCATTTGCTCTTTTGTGTTGGTCAGTTGTTAATAATGTGTGGTCAGTCATCATGGTAGGGATGTGCAAAAACGAAGCTTCGGAAGCAGTGAGGCTTTTATGTGAAACTGTGTTGGCTTTTGACACAGTGTTCTACTCTACATCTGATGCTCAATACAAACTCCTACACCAACTGTGTCATTCAGATGTTTTGCTCATTGGGAAGGTTTATTTATATATTTGATAAGTTTAATTGTATTGTGCAACTTTTGTGTGTGTGTTCCTTACAAAACAACACAAACATGCATATTGGTAAAAAACAAACAAACAAAAAAAATACACAATTACAAATGCATTTAATGTATTTTCCGCACCATGAGGCTGTAGGGGATTTACAGTTAAGACCCGAGGACCAGATATGTTGAATGAAGACCAGGAGTCAGAAGTGCAGTCAATTGAAGAAGTTTTAGTGACGTTTAGTTTGCAGTTTCATCAGCAGAAGCCAGCTTCAGGTCTCACAAGGAGTTCGTAGGCCGCCCCAAATACAATAACATTGTTACAGCAATTATACTCTAACAGAGGGTGCTAACTACGTCAATGATGACGGTTAAATGATCCTGATTGGCTAAGAAAGAAAGAAAGAAAAACAAAACTAGTAATTTTCCACACAAGAGCAGACAGTCTGAAGCATATCTTCGTTGATCACATGGTTGACGGGTTCGTGACGTGGCTTGTCGAGAACAACAAGTCATTCCGTCTCCTTATGGTGCCAGTTAATCACCTCACCAATACAGACCATATTAACACACACACATACATACAGCTTCTCCAAGGCTGAACTTGGCTCAGGCTCCAACTCTCAACCAAAACATTCTTATAACGTTCTTTCTGTGGAGAATATTCATCCTTACTCAATGAAAAACTACAGAAAAGTAAAGAAAGTTTTTAACTAAATAAAAATCCCTAACTTGATTATAAATCTCTTTACAAATCATTCAAATAAGAAAAAGGAAAAGAACATATGAAAAATAAGACAAAGAAAAAAATATAGGTATAAATAGGAAAAATAAAATAATATATATACAAGCGGCAATGGATTTCCGAATCGTCCCTACAAGGCAAAATGATTATAAGGTACAGTCTCAATTACGGGTCTATTTCTGGACTTAATACACACATAAGTACTTACAAACTAACATCTTCCGGGTCGAAGGAGAACGCTGGCGCGTCTTGGCTGCCGCTCCTTTCTCCCGTCTCCTTTGTTTGTTTAATTAGATACAGTTTTGGAGCATTTTAGGATTTTTGTTGATCTGCAATGCGGGATTACGCCGTGCCCTTCGGATTACTCGGATTACTGTTTCAAATTCTGAACGTCTGCTGCTGGAACCAACTCTACCACTGCCGTGCTCAGGATTTACACTTCTCCTGGGCTGCTGTGGATTCCCTCTGCATGGCACTGAGGTTCACTGCTTGCCGACTTCTGAACTTGCAACGGAACTATTACCTGGCACATGACGTCTTTGCTACCTGTAGTGATGTTGGCACACTTCGGCGTAAGCGCTACTTACATCGCTCCTCTAGGCGCAGTTTTGCACGCTCATCATCCGACGTTGTTTTTTATCCCACATTTCGTTGTAAACCCGGTAAGCGGTGGTGCAACCCTGCTGGGGCTAACTACAACAATCTATCTGCGCTCACATTTAAAGAGCATTCAAGTGTGCTTTCGGAGTCTCCCCACCTGTTAAAATCTGCATTTTTTAATGCTCGCTCTGTTAACAACAAAGCGGTATTTTTATCTGACATTATCCTGGAAGAAAAGCTTGACCTTTTAAGTCTAGTTGAAACATGGCACAAGCCGTCGGATGGTCTTCTTTTTAATGAATTTACTCCTGATGGCTATGGTTTGTTCGATCTCCCGCGATCCACTGGTAGAGGTGGAGGCATCATCGTACTGTACAATCAGCAATACAGTCTAAGACCTGTAACAGTTCCTCTGTTCTCTTCCTTTGAATGTCTCGTTTTAACTTGTTCTGAGTGTCACTCAACTGCCATAGCTACTGTCTAACGACCTCCTAAAGCAAACAAAGACTTTTTAGCTGAGTTTGTGGATCTGCTGTCATATCTGTGCCTCAAATTTGAGAGGACTCTTTTTTGGGGGGGATTTTAACATCCAGATGGACAAAAAGATTCCGCTTTAACAAAGGAGTCTTTGCTGGAGAGCTTTGGATTGATACAATCTGTTGACTGCAGTATACATAACAAAAGACATATTTTAGACCTTGTGATATCCAATGGATCTTTTGTGTCTAAGGGCCCGTCCACACTGGAACGCGAATCACTGTAACCGCATACATTTCGTATCGGATTGGCGTTGCGACCACACGGATCCGGCGTTCTGGGTGGCTGAATCCTCTCTCTTTGGAGAACGGGTTCTAAAGTGGAAAGATCTGAGAACGACACCCTTGTGTTCTCGTGTGGACGGCCAATCCGCATCTTTTGTGAGAACGATGATGTCATCACATCACGTGTCGGCTGCGTCACACGTAACAGCAACAACAGTAATGGCGGACTACATGATTGTGCTCGTGCTGCAGGACGGCTAAAAGTACATAAAGTTGCCTTTTACGGATCTGGTTTTGCGTTTCCATCGTGATCATGGCATGCCACAGTGTTTGGGAGCGGTCGACGGCACACGCATAGAAATCAAGCAGCTGTCTGCCAACTCGATGGACTACATCAGTGGTCCCCAACCTTTTTTGTGCCACGGACCGGTAAACGCGTGAAAATTTTGCCGCGGACCGGTGGCGGCTCCAGTTTGTTGAGCGAGTCCGCGCGAGATTAAACACACTTCCTCGTTGCTAAAGCATCAGCGTTACAGCCGTAGCAGCTCACGGACCGGTCCGCGAATTCGATCCGCGGCCCGGTACCATTTCATCCACTGACCGGGGGTTGGGGACCACTGGACTACATCAACAGGAAAGGCAAACATTCTATCAATGTACAGGCGGTCTGTGATTATAAGTACAGATTTATGGATGTTGTGATAAAGTGGCCCGGGAGTGTACACGGTGCATGGGTTTTTGCTAATTCAAAGCTAAACCTGTACTTTAAGACTGGCCAGATCCCTCCTCTGGAAAAACAGATTGTGGACATGAGTGTGCTTTTGGTCGTCTCAAAGCCAGATATGCTGCACTGAAAAGGCTTCACAGACTGTAACGAGGGAGAGGGAAAGAGAGTGAGGAGAGTACTCACAAAGTACCTTGACCCTTAAAAATGCTGGCCATCAAGTTTTGTTCAGTTTTTTTTTTTACAGTATTTACCTTTTTGAAAATGTACTAATGTTTATTTTGAAAGTGTTGTATTGAATATGTCAAGTGAAAATAAATGAGAGCAAAAATTCAAGAACTGTTTTTTATTGGAAAATAGAACAATTAAAAATAACCTGAAAAAACAGGTATAAAGTGCAGCAGTGCGCACAACATATAGTGCAGGGCAAACAATATAAAATCAAGAATTACAATGCAACAGGGCAATCGCTCCGTGTCATCTTGCAGCAGTGCACGTCTTTAAATATTCAGCGCGCAAGGTTGTGCGCATGCTCAAACTCTTCTTCTCCGTGTATAGTGTGTATCTGTGGCAGAATTACAGCACCACATACTGGTCTGGCATTTATCTCAGTCGGTTTCAGTGTTCTCGTGTGGACGCTGAGATTTCTTGCGGCGGCGCCGTGTTTACGGCATTTTTTTTTTAGAACGAAGGAAAAAAAAAGAACGGTTAGGGAATGCACCGTTCTCGTGTGGAAGTGGCCTAAGTTGTCTACTGTTGAATTAGGGTTGTCCGATCACCTGGCTCTCTTTTTTTATATGCACTTACCTGTTGCCAGCACTGCCTCTTTTCGTATCCTGACTTACAGGAAATGGAGATCAGTTGACTCTTCTGACTTTTCTGTTTTTATCAATTCTTCACTAAGCAGTTTCTCTTCATCTGATCCGCTTGAGACAAAGGTTTCTATGTTGAATTCTGTTCTCTCATCTGGCCTGGAGTTATTTGCTCCTCAAAAGTCACGCTCTGTTTCATTTGCACGTCCTGCTCCATGGTATAATGAAGATTTGCGTACGATGAAGACATCATGCCGTAAAATGGAGTATAGGTGGCACTTTTCAGGACTGATTGTTTATCATCAATTGTGGAAGGACTGCTTACTGGATTACAGGGCTGGTATTGTCTCTGCCAGATCTGATTATTATTCAAAAATGATTAATGACAATCAAGGAAACTCTAGGCAACTTTTTAATTCCATTAACAAACTGCTGAATTGTAAAACTGTCTCTCATGTGACTGCATCTGAACATCTCTGTAATAACTTCCTGGATTTCTTTGGCTCTAAGGTTGAAAATTTACGTAGAGGTTTACATGCCTCTACTTTGTCTTCTTCCTCAGCTGTTTTTATCCCTGTTTTCTCTGGTTCTATGTGTTACGTCCTCCCCAGTCTAGGGTTGGGGAAGGCCCGTAACAAGTATAAACAACTCAATTTGAACGATTCCGTTCCCTCTCCTGTCCCAGCTCAAAACAACTAGCACAAGGCAAACTTAAACATAAACAACACAACTGGGGCAGGAGAGCAGAACGGCCACGAAACCGCTCACGCAGCGGAGCTCTGCGACGGGTGTAAAAGTGAGCAGTGTCCACTGGTGCTGTTCCTCTGCTTTTAAGCACTCCAGCTCATCAAGACAATTGCCCACAGCTGAACCGCGTTAGGACCTGCGCAGGGAAAGAGAGAGAGCAAGAGAAAGGAGGAGGAGCAAACAACACCCAGTACACAATATACAAGGACTAAATAAATAAAAATAACATCCAGGGATGTAACACCCCCACCCTTAGTTACAAAACCCGATTTGTAACAAATCACTTTGGGGTTGACTACATTCGTGTCAGTTTCACCGGGACATTTAAACATTCACATAAGCTCTTGACAAGGCATCAGCTACGATATTATCAGTACCTTTCTTGTAATGCATGTTCAAATTAAACTCTTGTAGAATGAGAGCCCACCTCATTAAACGTTGGTTAGAATTAGACATTCGAGCCAAGAATATTAGAGGGTTGTGGTCGGTATATACTTCAATACATTCACCAGAGCTCAGGTATACCTCAAAGTGTTGGATGGCCAACAATAGCGCTAGAGCTTCTTTTTCGATAGTGCTATAGTTTCTTTGACATCTGGTAAATTTTTTTGAAAAGTAACTCACAGGATGTTCAATTCCATCACCATCTGCTTGCATTAACACTGCACCGGCACCATACGCACTTGCGTCCACCTGCAGGCTAAAAGGTAATGCAAAGTTTGGAGCAGATAATACTGGTGCATTACAAAGCAAATCTTTTGCAGAGCAAAAGGCAGTTTCACAAACTTCATTCCACATAAAGTTGCGTTCTGTACTCAAGAGATCAGTAAGAGGTGTAACCACAGTCGCAAAATTCTTACAGAATCCTCTGTAGTACCCAGCCATTCCCAGGAAACGCCGCAACTCACGTTTATTTGTGGGCACTGGAAAATTAACAATGGCTTCAACTTTAGCACTTAAAGGCTTAACCTGGCCCTGCCCAACCAATTTACCAAGATAAGTCACAACTGCTCTGGCAAATTCACACTTGCTAAGGTTGAGTGTAAGGGAAGCTTTAGCCAAACGGTTCATAACTGTGTTTAGAGTGAGTAAATGATCCTCCCACGTCATGGAGTAGATCACTACATCATCTAGATATACTTCACAGTTAGGTATCTCTGACAACACAATCTGCATTAATCTTTGAAAGGTGGCAGGTGCGTTACGCATTCCGAAAGCCATAACAGTGTACTGCATAAATGCATCAGGTGTAACGAAGGCAGAGATTTCAGAAGCTCGAGATGTCAATGGTACCTGCCAGTATCCTTTTAAAAGATCAAGCTTAGTGACATAGAGTGAAGAACCTACACGATCTACACAGTCTTCCATTCTAGGAAGAGGAAATGAGTCCGCTTTAGTAACTGCATTCACCCTACGGAAATCAGTACAGAACCGATAAGAGCCGTCAGACTTGGGCACAAGTATGCATGGGGAGCTCCATGGACTTTGACTATTCACAGCAAAACCATTGTGCTTCAGATATTCAACTTCATCCTTCATGGCTTGACGCTTTCGTGGGTTAACCCGATATGGATGTTGCTTAACGGGTGTGCTTTGACCCACCTCAATATCATGCGATAGCACATTTGTCTGGGACGGAACATCATTAAACAGCATAGGATATTTATGAATCAAATCAATGATATCATTACGCTGATTCTCTGACAGATATGAAAGGTAAGAAGGTAAGGTAGCCAGAATATCAGAGTTTGAAAATCTCCCACAAGAAGTTTGAACATCTCCGCCAACCAAACCATCTGTTTCCAACACATAATTAGAAGGTTGATCAATCACTTCCACAACAGCCACAGTTTCAACCACAGGATTAACTTCAGGCACATCTCTAGAAACATAAGTTTTTAACATATTGACATGGCAAACTCTACTTTTGCGTCGTCGGTCAGGAGTTAAAACGATGTAGTTAGTTTCACTCAGTTTCTTCTCGATTTTATATGGGCCAGAAAACCGAGCATGCATAGGAGAATTAGGTACAGGTAAAAAGACCAACACAGAATTACCTGGTTGAAATGTACGTACAACACTCTTTTTGTCATATCTGCACTTCATTTTCGTTTGCGATTCAACAAGATGCTGTCTAGCGACATCCCAAGCATTGTGAAGCTTATCACGGAATGAACTTACATACTCCAATATCGGGATGCGAGAAGTATCTTTACAAAGAAACTGTTCACTTATCAGTTTCAAGGGTCCACGAACGGTGTGTCCAAACACAAGTTCAGCTGGACTAAACCCTAATGATTCTTGCACTGTGCTTCGTACAGCAAACATCAATAATGGTAGTCCATCCACCCACTCTTTCCCAGTATCAACACAATAAGTGCGCAACATTGACTTCAATGTCTGATGGAAACGCTCAAGTGCTCCTTGCGACTCAGGGTGGTACGCGCTTGACATTTGATGTTCAACCCGCAGTTCAGTTACTAGCTGTTCAAACAGACGTGAGGTAAAATTAGTTCCCTGATCTGTTTGAATTACCTTAGGTAACCCGAACATTGAGCAAAATTTGACCAGCTCTTTAACCACAGCTTTTGTTTTGATAGAGCGCAAAGGGACAGCTTCTGGATAGCGAGTTGCTGCACACATTATAGTGAGGATATACTGGTGACCAGACTTAGTTTTAGGCAGTGGTCCAACACAATCAAGGATGAGTCTTTCGAAAGGCTCTCCTATGACAGGGATAGGTTGAAGTGGCGCCTGTGGAATCACTTGATTCGGCTTGCCAGCAAGTTGACAAACGTGACAAGATCGAATGAAGGCAGACACAGAAGTTTTTAAACCAGGCCAAAAAAAATGTCTAGTGATTCGATCATATGTTTTAGTAACACCAAGGTGTCCGGAACATACGTGTTCATGAGCCAACTTCATAATTTGATGACGGTACCCGGTAGGAAGTACAATCTGATAAACACCATCACATTCAGACTTGGACGACTTCCACCAGCGCATCAATACCTCATTTTCCCAAAAATAACCTACTGAAGCATTTAAAACTTGCGTTTTGTCTTCAGCAGCACTAACACATTTGCTCAAGGTCACGTCAGATCTTTGCGCAGCAATTAACTGTTCTCTACCAACTTTTAAGGGAACATCATTCGCACATTCATCAGCCGAGAGTGGTTGTGGTGCAACAAGCAATTTGCATTCTGCGCTCTCTGACGGTGCGACTAGAAAAGAACTTGAGAGGTCCACTGTGTTCTCATATTTCTTTTTCTGTGCACGTGTTACGGCACATGCTGGAAAAACTGTAGCGAACGGTGACAAAGCAACAAGTTGATCGTCGGCATTTGGTTCAGCAGACACAATCGGGTATGGAAAAACTTTGGCACCAGCCAAGTCATTACCCAAAATTATACTCACACCTTCTACAGGTAATTGTGAATATACACCAATGTTAACAGGTCCTGAAATGAGGTCAGATTTCAGATGGACTGTGTGCAATGGTACAGCAGTACAACCCATTTCAATACCCCGAATGAGCACATCATCGCCTGTATATGATTCTAGTGAAAACGGCAGAGCATTTTCCAATATTAATGATTGCGCAGCTCCTGTATCTCGCAGCATAACTACTGACTTTTCATCAGAGCCATCAGAAAGTGAAACTAGACATGTCTGTAAAAACGATCCGAAAGCCTCAGAATTGCAATTTGGTGACTGTTCAGACACTGAGGTAAACGCTACCCCTTTCGGCTTACCACCAGCTTTCTGCTGCCATGCTTTACAGTTTGAAATAAGATGACCAGGATCAAGGCAATAAAAACAAACTCTCTTTCTATCAGTCCGTTTTGACGCCTGTGCTTCACTGTCAGCCCTAAAAACAGCATCTTTTTGCATTCTCTTATCCTTCCCTACCTCCAAAGCAAAGGGAACTTTGAATGCACGCGTTGAAGGGAATACAGTTTTATGGGTTAACACAAATTCGTCTGCCAATATTGCCGCATCAGAAAGTTTGGATACCTTCTGCTCGTTCAAGTGAATTACAATGCCTTCGGGTAAACAATTCTTAAAATCCTCAAGCAAAATGAGTTCTTGTAATTCATCTAGACTAGTAATTTTGGTAGAGGCGCACCATTTCTCAAAAAGTGTTCTCTTATCACGCGCAAACTCCACAAACGTTTGCTTGGCTGCTTTTGAACAAGTCCTAAACCTTTGCCGATAAGCCTCTGGTACTAACTCGTAAGCTCGCAGTACAGCCAATTTTACGATGTCATAATCAAGTGAATCATCAATTGGCAAAGCCGCACAAACCTCTTGTGCTTTGCCAACAAGATTACACTGCAAGAGTAATGCCCACATGTCTCTAGGCCATTTCAATTTAGCCGCAACACGTTCAAATGCCACAAAATATGAATCTACTTCAGTTTCGCGAAACGGAGGTACAAGTTTAATGTACTTACCAACATCGAAGTCTGGTTGTCCCGCATCGAGATTACTGGAAGTAGGCCTTGTGCGCGGTGATGGTAATGGTCTATCACGCTCCCTCTGGATTTCCAGCTCTAATCTGCGTAACCTGACATCTTGATCAAGTTTTAATTCCAGCTCCCTTAGTCGAAGTAGTTGAGTTTCATGCTCCTGTTTCTTTAAGGCAAGATCTAACTCTCTTAAACGAACTGCTAACTTCGAATCCAGCTGTGAAATCTTTTTACTACTCACTGAATCTATATCATCCACTGATACAGAACCCTCAGAACCTTCAGCTACCATGAGTCCTGGAAAAATACCTCTTTCCACTAACCTGTTGTATAGCTCATCTTTAATGACCTGTTTCTTTTCTGACTTAGAAACCGTTACATTAAAAAATTCTGCTATCAAGATCAGATCTTTCTTTCTACACTGTTCGAATTCTTCCAGCGTAGGTGAAAGAGTAAACTTCATCAGATCGAAATCCATATTCAATAATACAAACTTCCTTCCTCACAAAAGTTCAGAACAGCCAAGCAAAGGTTAGCCAAACAGCTTAAGGATACAACGAGATTACACAAACAGTTAAACCGATATCCTAGGACATACCAGAAGATCTCGAACAATTTCAAAATATCCCCGAATGACCCCAAACAATCTCCAAACGATCCGAAACGATCCCGGACAAGCCCCCAATTGTTACGTCCTCCCCAGTCTAGGGTTGGGGAAGGCCCGTAACAAGTATAAACAACTCAATTTGAACGATTCCGTTCCCTCTCCTGTCCCAGCTCAAAACAACTAGCACAAGGCAAACTTAAACATAAACAACACAACTGGGGCAGGAGAGCAGAACGGCCACGAAACCGCTCACGCAGCGGAGCTCTGCGACGGGTGTAAAAGTGAGCTCTGTCCACTGGTGCTGTTCCTCTGCTTTTAAGCACTCCAGCTCATCAAGACAATTGCCCACAGCTGAACCGCGTTAGGACCTGCGCAGGGAAAGAGAGAGAGCAAGAGAAAGGAGGAGGAGCAAACAACACCCAGTACACAATATACAAGGACTAAATAAATAAAAATAACATCCAGGGATGTAACATATGTTTACTCATTTTTGTACACTTGAGACAAATTCTCTTTTAGCAGAGGTTTCAAAAATGAAAGCAACCACTTCTTTTCTTGATCCCATACCAACTGTTTTGTTTCAGTCATGCTTTGCTTCATTATGTCCTGTTGTTTTGAGCATTATAAATGACTCTCTGTGTACTGGGGTTGTCCCAACCACTTTTAAAACAGCTGCAATTATCCCGGTACCCAAGAAGATAAACATTGACCACGAAAACCTTGATAATTTCCGTCCAATATCTAATCTCTCATTTCTTGCTAAATTATTGGAGCGAGTTGTTGCTACTCAGATAATTTCCCATTTAACTGAAAACAATCTCTTTGGGCCCTTACAGTCTGGTTTTCGTAAATTCCATAGCACAGAAACGGCTCTGGTAAAGGTCACCAACGATTTAGTACTGGCTTCAGATTCAGGCTGCCTTTCAGTTTTGATCCTCCTAGATTTCAGTGCCGAGACTGTTTTTGGTGTCTCTGCTACTGTTCTGAATTTAATGATCGGAAGCAGTTTGTTGCCTTGGGTGGTTTTAGATCCAAGGTTTATGCTATTCAATCTTTTGTCCCACAGGGTTCAATTCTGGGCCCTCTGCTTTTTAATATTTATGTTTTCCCTCTTGGCCAGCTTCTGAGATCAATGGGTTTAAAATTTCATTTTTACGCAGATGACACCCAGATCTATATTCATTTTAAGCCTAATGACAATGTGCCTGTTGATTTTATTTCTGATTGCATCTGTAAGATGAAAGAATGGTTGCAAGAAAACTTTCTTTGTCTTAACAGTGAAAAGACTGAGATCATGCTCGTTGGTACATCCCACCAACTTCGCAATGCTGGGACAGTCGAGTTAATCCTTGATGGCTTAAAGGTCGAACTTCAAACTAAATTGAAATCTCGGGGTAATTTTTGACGCCAACCTAACGTTTGAGCCTCATATTAAAAATACTGTTAAGACATCATTCTTTCACCTCAGAAACATTGCCAGACTGCGTCCAATGGTGTCATTTACTGTTGCCGAGAGACTGGTCAATACTTTTGTTTTTACTCGCATTGATTAGTGTAACGCCTTGTTGGCTGGGGTGTCAAAAGCTACCCTAGACAAGCTCCAGGTAGTCCAAAATTCAGCTGCCAGAATCCTCACTAGAACTAATGTACGAGATCACATCACACCTGTTCTGGAGTCTCTGCAATGGCTCCCTGTAAAGTTTAGAGTTGATTTTAAAATTCTGCTGCTTGCCTATAAGGCATTACATGGGTTGGCACCTCAATACCTAACAGAGCTTTTAATCCCATATACTCCTATCCGTGACCTTCGGTCCTCCCATACAGGGCTTTTAACTGTTCCAGTTCCGCGTTTACGGTCAATGGGAGATAGGGCTTTCTCTTCATTTGCTCCAAAACTGTGGAACCCGCTACCGATCGAGATCCAAGAAAAATCTCTTAACATTTTTAAGTCTAAGCTTAAGACTTATTTTTTAGGGTAGCTTTTAACTGATATTTTCTTCTTTTAGTCTTGATTGTTGTTTTATTTTAAACTTTATATTATATTTATATGTGATGTATTTTGATGTTTTATTTGTCTTGTAAAGCGCTTTGAGATTGTATTTAAAGGTGCTATATAAAATAAAGGTTATTATTAAACCTATTATACTACCTATCATGTGAAAAAAATAATTAAATATTGTTATATATTTAATTATATATAATTATATAGAGAGCAATACATTTTTTTTCTAATCATACAGCAGGAACATAATTTCAGTGTGAAATCAACAGTTTTGCTGGTGAAATCCATCTGACATGTTTTTGCATCCTATCCCTAACATTATTTAATATTTAATGTATTAATTTAAGTGTACTCAAAATGTCCATGCGCTATGGGTCGGCTCAATCTCTGCGAGTCCATTGTGACGTATTAGGGAGGAAACGAAGCTTCGTTCCCACAGGTTACGTGACATCCCCATTTCACAGCAATGCTCCGGAACACTGTTTCCAAGCAGTAGTGTGTCGAAAACTCCAGACGTGTGTGTCGACACAGGGTGTCGAGCTACCCATCCCTACACCTTGGTATGTTTTGCAGAGTTTTGAACAACTGTGCTCCTTTTATTTTATATTTAAAGTGTTTGACTTTGTTCTAATAAAGAGAAGTTTCAGTTCAACCTTCTCTCCTCGTTTATCCTCCCGCATTGCACGCTAACACACAGAAGACCTTCACAATTCAATACAATTTATATAATTCTAGAGGATAAATACATGTAAAGAATCATATTTATTATAAATAATTTTTGTATTTAGTAATTAAGCAACATATTTTTTTTATATGAGGCAAGACATTAAGCCAATATTAATATTAAGCCAAAACATTTCAAACCAAAAGTGTGCTATTAAACATAAGTATTTATATAATACACCATGTCTAAAAATGATAATTCATGACCATAATTATAATGTGATTTATGGAGACCAAGCAAGTTTTACGTTGTTAACACCCCAGTGTCAAAATCAGTGTTTGATCTAAAAACTGAAGGAAGAGAGTTGAGGAATAGAGCTCAGTCCTATCTTACATCATGCTGAGCAAAGAAGAGGGTTCTGTGCGTTACCTTCCAGAAGAAAAACATTCTGTTTGCATTTTAGCATGATCAGTGTCCAGACATCCCATCCCTAGATTTTCTGCTATCCATCTCCCACTGTGATGCAGTTGAGGTTTCTGATGACATGTGTGTGTTAAAAGTCAGCAGACACCTAATCTTCTGAAAGACTTATCAGATTATTCTTGAAGAATTCATTCATTATTCATTCACTTCATTTTAAAATATCTGAGTAATATGGAAAATTGTCACGGTTCATGAATTCCCTGTCTCCTAGAGACTGCATGTGTGTGTATGCGAGGTGAGTGTGGGGGGCGTGGTTACTGATCACCTCATCAGCAATCATCACCCACACCTGATCACCATCAACCTTTGCCTTCATATTCCCCTCTCACCATCATTGTGTTGTCAGGTCGTTGTTCCCTTATGTGTCGGTGTCGGTGTCGATGTCGGTGTCGGTAGTGTCTCCTGTTTTCCCTGTTTTTGCATCATCATCTTCATTGCCTCTGGGATTATTCACCACGCACCAGCCCATTGAGTCCGTGCGCCGCCATCACCTGGACTTTGTTTGTTATTTTCACCTATTTATTTGTAATAAACTCACCTTCACTTGCTATTGAATCCTGTCCTTTATCCAATCTGACAGAACGACCTGACCACATCATGGATTCAGCAAGTGCACCCGGGTGGCAGGATTTTCTCACAAACAACATGGCACGCCTGGAGAGACAGGAGGAGCAGATGCTCACCACCGGGCGTGCCATACAAGCACTAGTGGCGCAGGTGTCCGAGCTCACCATAAGGATTCTACAGCTGCCTGTCTCCGCTGCGCCAGACCCACCGTCGGTTCCCCCCAACATCAGCAGTCCCGTTGGGCAGCAGGAACCTCGTCTCCCACCACCTGAGTGTTATGCTGGTGAACCAGATTTTTGCAGAACATTCCTCACCAAGTGCTCTATATTTTTTTCCTTACAGCCTGAGACATACGCCACCGAAAGAGCCAAGGTGGCATTGGTCGTCACACTGCTCACGGGACGTGCACTTTGGGGAACCGCGGTGTGGGATAATCAAGAACCTTACTGCTCCTCGTTCCAGGACTTCTCCGCTGAAATGAGAAGAGTATTTGACCGTTCACTGGTCGGCCGCAAGGCCGCACGGAAACTCTTGGACTTGACACAAGGTAATGGATCTGTTTCGGATTACTCGATCGAGTTTAGGACGCTCGCGGCCGACTGTAAATGGAATGAGGAGGCGCAGTGGGACAGGTTCCTGCATGGGTTGGCTGATCGCGTCCAGCAGGAGATCTACACCCTGGACCTGCCCACCAGTCTCAACGATCTTATTGAGTTAGCACTAAGGGTGGATTCCTGTCTGGAACGAGGCAGAAGCTGGTTAACTCAATCTGCAGGTTCAGGGCCCTCGACGATACCACCAATCGACCACCCTGGCGCGATCAGTCCCACCTTCGACCACGAGCCCATGCAGGTCGGTCGAGCTCGGCTTTCCCGGGAGGAGAGAGAACGTCGCAGAGCCCAAGGTCTCTGCATATACTGCGGTGCAGAGGGACACTTCCTCCGTCAGTGCCCATTCAAAAGCCCGCACCCACCCGTAAGTAGGAGGCTACTGACGGGTGCCTTTGTTGCCAACAGGACTTCTTCTGCAACTCTCCTCCCGGTAAGACTTCAATGGGCCAACACTTCACATCAGTGTCACGCTTTACTGGACTCTGGGGCCGAGGGAAATTTCATGGATCGTTCACTGGCACATCAACTCCGGATCACTACTGAACCACTCACACACTCAATCGCCGTCAATGCACTAGGGGGTCAGAGTTTACCAGACATTTCCCAGAGAACCATACCCCTCCGTCTCACTATGGCAGGCAATCAAACTGAGAAGATTTACTTTTTCATCATGGACTCTCCTTCGGTTCCCATCGTCCTCGGTCACCCCTGGTTGGTCAAACATAACCCTAGGGTTGACTGGGGACACAACACCATTTTTAGTTGGAGTGATCAGTGCCATGCCTCTTGTCTTGTGTCTGCACGTACGTCTGTGTCTAGTTCTGTGTTGCAGGAGGAGACGGTGAATTTGTCTAACGTGCCCCCGGAGTATCTCGACCTGAAGGAAGTGTTCAGTAAGTCTCGAGCTGCTTCTCTTCCTCCGCATCGTCCTTACGACTGTGCAATAGATATTTTACCAGGTATGTCTCCGCCTAAGGGCAAACTATACTCGCTTTCTACTCCTGAGAGGGAGGCCATGGAGAAATATATTTCTGATTCTTTGGCAACCGGGTTCATCCGCCCCTCTTCTTCTCCAGCGGGGGCGGGTTTCTTTTTTGTGGGGAAGAAGGATGGGTCTCTGCGACCTTGCATTGATTACCGAGGGTTGAACAACATCACGGTGAAGAATACCTATCCTCTACCGTTGATGTCTTCAGCTTTCGAGAGGTTGCAGGGAGCATCTATCTTCACAAAACTGGATTTACGTAACGCTTATCATTTGGTTCGCATAAGAGAGGGGGATGAGTGGAAGACAGCTTTTAATACCCCCAGGGGACATTTTGAATACTTGGTTATGCCCTTTGGGCTGTCCAACTCCCCAGCTGTCTTCCAAGCACTCGTCAATGACGTGTTGGGAGACATGATAGACCAGTTCACGTATGTTTACCTGGATGACATACTGATTTTTTCCTCGTCTCTCCAGGAACATGTCCAACACGTCAGACGAGTGCTCCAACGGCTGTTACAGAATGGGCTTTTTGTCAAGGCGGAGAAATGCGTTTTTCATGCACAGTCTGTTCCTTTCCTAGGGTACATCATCTCGTCGGAGGGAGTGCGCATGGATCCCGACAAGGTTAAGGCTGTGGTAGAGTGGCCAACCCCAGATTCTCGCAAGGCCCTGCAGAGGTTCCTGGGGTTCGCCAACTTCTATCAACGTTTCATTCGTAACTTCAGCCAACTAGCCACTCCTCTGACAGCCTTGACCTCCCCCAGAACGACGTTCAGGTGGTGTAATGCAGCCGAGGCAGCATTTTCCAACCTTAAGAGCCGCTTAGTTTCGGCTCCCATTCTCATTGCCCCTGACCCATCACGTCAGTTCGTGGTGGAGGTCGACGCATCAGAGGTGGGGGTAGGTGCGGTTCTCTCCCAGCGCTCTCCCTCGGATGACAAGATGCACCCATGCGCGTTTTTGTCTCATCGTTTGTCTCCAGCCGAACGCAACTATGACATCGGTAACCGAGAATTGTTGGCAGTCAAGTTAGCATTGGAAGAGTGGCATCACTGGTTAGAGGGGTCGGGGGTGCCTTTTCTAGTCTGGACCGATCATAAGAATTTAGAGTACATTAGAACAGCCAAAAGACTTAATTCCAGGCAGGCTCGGTGGGCCCTTTTTTTCGGACGTTTTGACTTTTCTCTGTTGTACCGCCCGGGTTCTAAAAACATCAAACCCGATGCTTTGTCGCGCGTTTTTGACAGCTCCGAACGCCCATCTACTCCCGAGTGTATTTTTCCTGACACTCATCATCTCCACACTCGTATGGGAGGTCGAAGCGAAGGTCAAGTCGGCCTTAGAAGGGGTAACGCCTCCGCCCGGTGGGCCACCGAGTCGGTTATTCGTGCCGGAAGAAGTAAGGTCCGAGGTCATCCAGTGGGGCCACTGTTCCAAGGTTGCCTGTCATCCAGGAATCAGCCGTACTAGTTTTTTAGTCAAACAACGATTCTGGTGCCCTAAGATGGCCCGGGACATCCGAGATTTTGTGTTGGCTTGTTCTGTCTGCGCCCAGGGTAAGACTTCCAATCGTTCACCAGATGGGTTGCTTCAGCCGCTGTCGGTGCCTTCGAGACCCTGGTCCCACATTGCGCTAGATTTTGTCACCGCCCTCCCGCCCTCCCAGGGGAACACGGTTGTTTTGACCGTAGTGAACCGGTTCTCGAAGGCCGCGCATTTCATACCCTTACCCAAATTACCATCAGCTAAGGAGACAGCGGCATCTGTTATTGAGCACGTCTTTCGCATTCATGGCCTCCCGACTGACGTGGTCTCTGACAGAGGTCCCCAATTTATTTCCAAATTTTGGAGAGAATTCTGTAGATTACTGGGTGCGAGTGTTAGTCTGTCTTCGGGTTTCCATCCCCAGAGCAATGGCCAGACTGAACGAGCCAACCAAGACCTTGAGAGATGTTTGCGGTGTACTGTGTCTCAGAATCCTGCTTCCTGGAGCCAACAACTCCCGTGGGTTGAGTACGCACATAACTCGTTACCAGTGTCATCCACGGGCCTTTCACCGTTTGAATGTAGTCTAGGGTACCAGCCACCAATATTTCCTAGTCTGGAATCCGAAGTTGCGGTCCCCTCCGCTCACGCATTCATCCAGAGGTGTCATCGCACATGGAGCAGAGCCCGTGAGACTCTGCTACAAGTGGGAGCGCGCACCAAGACTCAGGCTGATCGCCACCGGTCGAAGCCTCCCGTTTACGTCGTTGGTCAAAAAGTGTGGCTTTCATCCAAGGATATTCCTCTCCGCTCCGTGTGTAATAAGCTCTATAACACCCGCCTCTCCCGAAAAGCCCTTGCTATTGCTAGGGACCCCCACCCACCCATCCCACAGCCTCTTCAGTCTGCTGCCATCAGGGAGGAGACTACGCAGTCTCCAGGCACGGACCAACAGACTGAAGGACAGCTTCATACCCCAAGCTGTCAGGGCATTGAACTCTCTCCCGACTCTGCCACCTCTCCCCTCTTCTGCACCAAGGACCTGATCTCTGAATCGGAAACGGAATTTCAATTCTCTATATGTATGCACTGTATATATTGCAGAATTGACAATAAAGCTGACTTTGACTTTGATCATCTTCATTGCCTCTGGGATTATTCACCACGCACTCTTCACCTGCACCAGCCCATTGAGTCCCTGCGCCACCACCACCAGCCATCACCTGGACTTTGTTTGTTATTTTCACCTATTTATTTGTAATAAACTCACCTTCACTTGCTATTGAAACCTGTCCTTTGAGCAATATATCCTCATTTATAACAGCTTTCTAAACTGTTTTTGTGTACATCATCTGTTCCACACGAGAGGATATTCTCTAAAGCTGGTGAAATAGTTAAAAAAGGAATACAAAGAAATCGCCTTTCACCAAAGACTATGGAGAAAATAATTTTTCTGAATAAAAACCATACCGTTTAATGAACACTTTGTCTAAGCCTTCTGCATGTACCTAAAGCACACCCTCTGCCACATTTGTGTTTATTTATTTGTATTATTAATTAAAGAACATGTGAACATTGTTAACATATAAGCCTACTTCCATTTATTGGTTGTCAGCTTTGTTGCATTACATTTACTTCACCAGGAGATGGTGCTGCAATTTCTATCTGAATGAAGCTTCAAGTAATGAACCATTTGTAGCCAGTGAGGTGTGGCCAGGCAGGTATTTAAGCAGGCATCTGAATAGCGTTGCCATATTGGGCGGGTTCCCGAACCTCCGCCAGACCTCCCAGACCTCCCCGAACCTCCACCGGCCTCCCAGGACCTCCCCGAACCCGAGCCACCAGAACTCCCACCCAGCCTCCCTCTCCCACCACCTCTACCATGTCTGTACTCTGCCCCGCTCCGCCTGTGTCCCGCACCCACACTCTAGCTCCCCTCAACACCGGGGAGCTGCCATGCGTCGGCGGAACACCAGCATCGCGGGGCATTGAGGTTCCACCTCCGACCTCGGTGCCCCTCATTCCACCTCGGCCCGTCGACGCATCGGCGTCACTTCCACTCCTCACTCCCTCAGTCCCACCAGCATCCCTCAGCCTTTCCTCTCCTGCGGGCTCCCTCTCCTGAACCTCCCTGGTCACCTCCCTCTGTCTGGCCCCTGATTCTGCCTGCACCTCCCTGGTCACCTCCCTCTGTCTGGCCCCTGATCCCGCCTGCACCTCCCTGGTCACCTCCCTCTGTCTGGCCCCTGATCCCGCCTGTACCTCCCTGGACGTTGTAATTTATATGGACTCTAGTTTATTGTTCCTTGTCCTGTCCTCCCCCTGGTCCCCCTCCCTCCCTCCGCTGTTGACCAGTTTTGCCGCGAGGTCGCGCCTTCCAGGAGGGGGAGCTACTGTCACAGTTATGTTACGCTCCTCCTGTGTGTCCCTCCTGTATTTCCGTAGCCACCCTTGTTATCACATCCAGCTGTCTCCTGTTATTCCCAGCCCATTTATACCGTCATGTTTCCCAATGTCTTTGTCTTTCGTTGACGTTACCTATGTCAAAGTGTGGATGTACTGCTCCCAAATTTCGCACCCCCGTGTGCCTTTTGGTTTTCAGTTATTAAAGTGTTTTCTGTTTTGGACTCCGTGTCTCCTCGTATCTTTCCGCATCGCACGCCAGCAAGAGTGTAACACTAGCAAGGTATATACATTAGTTTTGACTCTTAGCATCTTAATATACATGACTTCAACAGTAATATCCATTTATTTTTTAAATATAGTTCAAAATCCACAATTATTAAGTTGAATGGTAAGGACGCACAATAAATACTAACGCAAAAAATATGATGTTTACCTTATTTTTTTGGCATCTTCTGAGTGACGTAGTGTGTTGGCCCAGTCTGTCAACAATGTGCTCGGGTGATCATTTATGTTTCCATAGAAACTAGACTTGTTTGTGTTTGATAAAATGCCATAATGAAAGTTTTTTTTCTCATTGTTGCGGTAAGGACTCAAAAGTGCACTCAAAAGGGGACAGGCACATTTAGTTAACAAAATCATAAAAATGATCAGTAAATAATACAAAGAATTTTAAGATGATTTAAATGAATCTGTATATTCAACAATTCCATTTAAAAAAATGTCAAATCGTAATTGAATTAGCTTATTTTATGTATCTCAACGTTGAGACCACAGGTGTGGGACATTAACAGAAATGGTGTTTTGAGCTATAAATGCTTCATAATATTATATTAAATCACATTAATCAGTAATTATATTTTTTGTCAAGGTGTGTAATGACAATGTGAATATATTTATAAAGCATCACATGACAAATTTTAACATAAATCTAAAATTTCCCTACTATTTTCCCTGTTAAATAGTAGTTTACGATTCAAAGCATCCCTTTTGGCATTCATTGTAAAATTTCAATAAGCTTTTTTGTAGCACAAGGAGTGTGTCAACAGCCAGTGCTTCAAATGGACATTCTCACCATCTTCCAGTCTGTCTGTGATTACATGAAGAAACTAATTGAAATGATCACATGGTTTAAGGCTCCACTTACACAGTGAAACCAACATTTCCAGCACTGATTTTCAATAGAAGAGCAGATATAGAATTTTCTTAAATTACATAATCCAACTATTGAATCTGTTTATTGCTATGCTCTTCTGTTACCTTACAAGGCTTTAAAACTGTCATTTCTGTCAATGACTGAATTTCTGTCAATCAGTGGCCTCATGAACACGTCACAACCTACAGTGATGTTACATCTGTTCTTTCTTTCACCATGTTTTGCACCATGTGAAAATTTCACAAACATCTTACTGTGCATCATTTCGAGGCACTTTTGACATTGAAAAATGAAAACTCTTTAAACTGTTCGATCTATGTTAAAACATTTATGACGTTCTGGCATCCTGATTATGGCTTAAGATTTAAGAAATGTAATTTTTTATTCAGCAAGAATGCATTAAATTAATCAAAAGTGACAGTAAAGACTAGAGTTGAGCCGGATACTCGGCTGAAACGAGTATCTGGTACGGATAAAGCACTTTTGCCAAGTACGAGTATCATACGAGTAATATGAGTCAATATCTGTGCTCGGATTGAATAAGAATCCTCATTGGGTAGATGACTGTGTCTGCGTTCTGTGATAGGCCAGTCACAGCGCCCCTCCCCTACACATGCAGATTTGCTGTCCCGCGGCTCCGCCCTGCTCATTCACGCGCTGAACGCTGAGACGAGAACAGGTGTCTTTCTCTCTCAGTCACTCAGTTTCGCGGGTCTGTTACATTAACGTTTAGGGTTTCTTCAACTTCAGGTTTTTTATTTATTTTGGTTTGTTTGTAGTACTTATTAACCAGTAGAGTTCTGGTAAACGTGGGGTTTGTTCAGACGTGGTGCTTGATAGAGTGCGACTAGCGTTGCATAGAGATTTTTTTTAACCGTCTGCTACTCTATTCAGTTTTTCAACTTCGCGCACTGAGTGTCTGACACTTTCTTGCTGTATTTCATACAAAATAAAGGAATGCAGATCTTAAAAACAGCGTCGGACTATTTGATCCGTAGAACACACAGTCCACCCCCTCTCTCTCTCTTACTCACTCACTCACTCACACACACGCATACCTGGTGTGGAAATTAGAGTTTAAATGAAAACTCTTGTTCATTAAATTTTTCTTCATAATTACAACCGCATGAGTTGTATTCATTGTTGCAAAACTTGTTCTGTATATAGTTTGTTTGTTATCATGATCAAAATGCATCTACACCTCAATGCTGATGCTGTCATGTAAATAGTTTTCTAATCAGCAATAAATATAACAATTTCTGATCGACCCATGCATGATTAAAAATAACATACTGGTTAAAGCCCCGCCCACTTCCGTGTTAGGTCCCGCCCAGTCGGAGTACAGATACAGATAATTCATATGGTTAACAGATACAGATAATGCTGTACTCGCTCATCCCTAGTAAAGACATTTGAAATTTGACATTTGAAAAGTATTTCAAATAAATCCTTTTCTTTTGAACTTTCTATTCAAAGAAAAGAAAACAGACACTATATTGGTTTCCACATCATTAAGCAGCACATCTCTCTTAAACATGATAATAATCAGAAATATTTCTTAAGCAGCAAATCACCATAGAATGATTTAATTTGCTGATTTTAAGGCAAATCACCATAGAATGATTTCTCCACTGAAGACTGGAGGAATGAGTTTTTCTTTTAAAGAAATGTATTAAAATAGAAAACAGCATTTTACAATATTATAGTTTTTTAATCATATAAGTGTAGTCTTGGTGAACAAAAAATTACTGATACCAAACCTTTGAACAGTAGTGTAGTCTATCATATTAAAACATGTTTCATCCAAAACATAATAAATGTTATGCTTTTACATTACATTATTTTGCCAGTATGCATAATTAAATAAAATTTGTTTGAACATAAAATTGGTTACTTAAAGGATGTGAAATATTTCTCTCATTTACAAAAGCTACATGAAATTTGTACACTTTTGTCCATACAAATGTAAATCAAAATTGAGGCGACAAAGGCAACACATTCATGTTTGTGTGTGGGTCTTAAGTTATTTGGCCTATATGCACAAAATGAGCAAGAATACAACTAAAATACAAAATAAAAACAAAGATAGGTTTTTTGTAGTCCACAGATACATTTGAGGTTTATTTTAGTCATCACATTCAACAGATGATTAGTACGTTTAAAGCATCACAAGATACAAAGGAAAAGCACAACAAAATGTAATCATTGTGTAGCACTAGTTCAGGGGTGCTCAATATGAAATCTTATGTGGTTGTGATCGTACACGTCAAAGGATGAGGGGATGGTTATCTGAACGTCATATATGCTGCTCTTGTTCAGTGCAAGAAAACCGACTCCCTGGCAACAAAAAGCATGTACCCCAGAGTAACGCGCGCCCCCCCTGGCATCGCTAGGGATCCCCACTATTTGAGAACCAATGTGCAATACAAATAAAGTTGAGTTGTTTTGAATAAAACGTAAGATAGGGTATAAAAATGAGTGGGGGAGCTGGACCAAGTAAGAAGAAAAAAACGTATCACTTTCATACGGAATGGGAGGAGGACTGTTTTTTCACGATGACATTTTCAAAGTGCGTTTGTCTCATCTGCCAGTCTACGGTCGCAATACCAAAGAAGGGAAATGTGAAGCGGCATTTTCGGACTCTATATATTATATATATATATATATATATATATATATATATATATATATATATATATATATATATATATATATATATATATATATATATATATATATATATATATATATATATATTGTTGGACTTTTGTATCAATTCCTCAAGTCCGTGTGTTCTTTTAATGAGGGGAGCAGAGACGGCTTTACCTTTAACTATTTAATCATCAAGTAAATCATATGAATAAAGTATACAGAGCTCTGGGTCCACAGCTTTCCCTAATTACACAAAACTATGCGAGTCTCATGTCCAGGTGCTCTGCGACAACCTCGCCTTTCCCTGACCCTTATATTTATACATTTTAACACACAAGTGGGTTGTCCTTTCTTGAAAGATGGTCGCTGGTAGGTGTTGCTCCAATAGAGATCTCCCCCAATCCTGATTCCTGTTTTGTTCCTGCACACATAAATTAACATACAGCAAGGCACCCTAAAGCGCTCAACACACACACAAACCAAATGCCCATATGTTATGTTAAATCCCCCGATACATTCGTTGTAGTTAACTCAATTGCCCCAATCTATTCAATCACCAAGACCCCCACACATTCCACCCGATACTATCTGCAGTTTGTGTTTTCTACAGCTGTTCATTCATTCAATCATTCATTCATTAAACCCTTAAATCCCTTCGTCCTAAATGCCATCAGTAATTTGTAATTTATGCTAAGCTAAATATATATACAATTATTCCTTCAATATATATACATATATATATATATATTTCTCAATAAATATAATGGGTAGATCATTTTGACTTGGTCATTTCAAAAGTAGCTCCCATGCTGAAAAAGTGTGAGCACCCCTGCACTAGTTGAAGTTTGCAGTTCTTTATCTTGATATTATATGAAGGAAAGACGGTAACAGTTCAAACAGGGTGTTTGCAGGGTGAGCAAAGTCTGTGATGATTTTACCTGCTCTCTTTTTCACTCTGGAAGAGTACAGGTCCTGGAGGGCTGGCAGGGAAGCACAAATAATCCTCTCTGCAGTCCGGATTGTGCGATGTAGTCTCCCAATGTCAGATTTGGTAGCTGAACCAAACCAGACAGTGATGGAGGTGCACAAAACAGACTCAATGACGGCTGAGTAGAACTGTATCAGCAGCTCCTGTGGGAGGTTGAGCTTCCTCAGCTGACGAAGGAAGTACAGTCTCTGCTGGGCCTTTTTTACAATGGAGTCAATGTGATTGTTCCACTTCAGGACCTGAGAGATGGTGGTGCCCAGGAACCTGAATGACTCCACTGCTGCCACTGTGATGGTGAGTGGAGGCAGAGCAGGGCTGTTCCTCCTGAAGTCCACTATCATCTCCACCATTTTGAGCGTGTTAAGCTCAAGGTTGTTAGAACTGCACCAGACAGCCAGTTGTTCAACCTCCAGTCTGTAAGCAGACTCGTCACCGTTTCGGATGAGGCCGATGACGGTGTTGTCGTCTGCAAATTTCAGGAGCTTCACAGAAGGGTCTTTAGAAGTGCAGTCATTGGTGTACAGGGAGAAGAGCAGTGGGGAGAGAACACACCCCTGGGGGGCGCCAATGCTGGTAGTGAGAGACCTGGATGTGAGTTTCCCCAGTCTCACTCGCTGTTGCCGGTCTGTCAGGAAGCTGGTGATCCACTGACAGATTGAGGATGGCAAGGAGAGCTGGGTCAGTTTAGCTGTAAGAAGATCAGGCATGATGGTGTTGAAGGCTGAGCTGAAGTCCACAAATAAGATCCTTGCATAAGTCCCAGGTCTGTCGAAATGTTGCAGGATATAATGCAGTCCCATGTTGACTGCATCATCCACAGACCTGTTTGCTCTGTTGGCAAATTGGAGAGGATCCAGCAAGGGTCCAGTGATGTCCTTCAGGTGGGCCAGAACCAGTCTCTCAAATGACTTCATGACCACAGATGTGAGAGCGACAGGTCTGTAGTCATTAAGTCCAGTGATTTAGTTTTTTTTGGGGACATGAATGATGGTGGAGCGTTTGAAGCAACGGGGAACTTCACACTGCTCCAATGATCTATTGAAGATCTGCGTGAAGACTGGAGCCAGTTGGTCAGCGCAGGCTTTCAAACAAGCAGATGAGATGCCGTCTGGGCCTGAAGCTTTCCTTATCTTCTGTCTTTTGAAGATTTTGGTTACCTGCTCCACACAGACCTTAAGCACTAGTTGGGTGGCGGAGGGGGAGAGAGGGGGTGCAGGAGGTGTTGGAGGACGTGTGAAGTGTAGTTCAGAGTGGTTTTGAGGTGTGAGATTGGGTTTCTCAAATCTGCAGTAAAAGGTATTTAGCTCATCCACCAGATGTTGATTCTCAGCAGGTCGGTGGGATGGTGGCTTGTAGTTGGTGATATTCTTCAGGCCTGACCAGACAGCAGCAGGGTTGTTGGAAGAGAACTGGTTTCTCAGCTTTTCACCATAACTTCTTTTTGCTGCCCTTATCTCCTTTGTCAGTCTGTTCCTGGTCTGTTTGTACAAAACACCATCCCCCCTTCTGTAAGCATCCTCTTTGTTATGACGAAGCTGTTTGAGTTTCCCAGTAAACCATGGTTTATCATTAGGAAATGATAAGAATGTCCTGGTAGGAATGTGTGTATCCTCTGTAGCGAATCAGCTCAAAGGTAATCGGGGTAGCGGGATCTATGTATATAGTTTGATCATGTGTTATGACCAAATATGCACATAGATCCAGCTTAAAGGGAATTGTGTATATTGATAATTAATCATAACGAATTACAATTAATTATGAATACAAATAGCTTGATTCGGCTTATAGAATTGATTGATTCTAGCAATGAGTTCAAAGCAGCGGCCATATGTGCGCTCATACGAGCCGCGCTATCTTTATGAACTTTAACAAGGATCTTCTTCATCGTCATAAAGAAGAATCTTTCATTATTGTACCAAAGTACTTAGCATTGTAGCAAGATGCAAACGTAGAAGTGACTTACTCAAGAATAGTACAGAATCAATCATGTGTGATGATATATACACAGTGTTTTATTAAACAAACTACAAAAACAAACGTTAAACATAACATAGACAGACTTAACGGAGAGTGAGAGAAAGAGATGCTTGAGAGAGAGAGAGAGAGAGAGAGTAAGAGAGACGACATTCCTGCAGACAATTAAACCTTTGAGAAAACCAGCATGGAAATTCACCTTTAGAAAAGGGGCATATAGCTTTAAACGCATTTAGATTTCGTAAACGATGCTTGCATTGGGTTTCTCGTGTGTGTGGATTGTGATGGAAATTTTATTTCTTATGTACTTATTAACCTTTAGAAAGTATATACTCTTATTAATCCTTATCCTTAGACGTAGGCAAGCTTATCAATATAACTGAATGTTCTGTTTCTGTTGTATGTTGCTAGCAAGCACAGATCCAAACTGTACCTAGTACATGAAGAATACATATTGTGTTTAGCCACTAAGCGTGACGAGCTGATCTTAGAAGTAGCAAAGGTGGGGGCTTAGAAAACTGTATAAAAAGTAATGAAACTTTTTGCTCTTGGCCTTCACATGCTTAGACGTTGTCTGGGTGTGTGAATGCCTTTCTTGCAAGAAATAAAGCTTTAAGATTGTTATACCTTTCGAGAATCTCACTTGTGCTTTATTGATAAACATTTAGGAAACGAATTTCCACCACAAACTGGCGACGAGGATGCGATTGCAAAGCCGATGACTGCCGTGAGGAGGACAATCGATTGGCCATCCCAAGACAAGATCTGTGGCTCTAACCCCCATAATTAAGGGAAGGAGGATTGTCTGTACCCTCACGACGGCCTAGGTGGACGCAATCCCAGAAAAGAACTCACCAAGATTCAAGCACAAGATGGTGAGAGATTTTGTCTTTACTTAAAAAAAAAAAAAAAAAAAGTTAGAGAACAATCCAAAGGGGTCACAAAAGACCTTTATTGTAGAATAAAGGCAGGGCGTGTTGACCACGCAGGATCCAAAAAAGGGTCAGAAAGACCTTTATTGACGGATAAAGGCAGGCGTGTTGACCATACGGGATCCAAAAGGGTCAAAAAGACCTTTATTGACGAATAAAGGCAGGGTGACCACGCGGATTTGAAAAAAAAAAGAGGGGAAAGAGTAATTTAGTAAAGAAAGAAAATCATGGGTAATGAAAATTCAAAAAATGACTCAAAGGTGGACTTCTCGAAAGGGTGCTTTAAAATAATGACTGATAAGCATGGAACGTGGTGGCATCCACGAGTTGATTATTTAATGAATCAATATGGATTCAGGGGACGTTTGAGTGTATCAAATTTAGAAGCCACAAAGAAAAATTGGCTCACTCATGTGGTAAAGAAAACAGAAATGGAAAACCATACCAAAGATGGTAGGATAAATGATGTTTGATTAACAAAGTTCGGGAGGAGCACGTTCAAGGATGAAAGCAATCAACTCATCATCAGCAATTACACCTCATCCTATCAGCATGAGAGGAAGCGTGTATATATAGCCATGTTTGACTCACCTACACCTCTTGACGGTTTACGGCAGCTGTACACTTTTACAACAGCTGGACAGTTTACGGCATACGGCTCCACCTTCCGGTCACGAGACAGCTGGAATCGAGCTCTAGTAGAGAGCAGCTCTACACGTTAGATGGATTTTCTACAAAAACCTCCGGAATCTGGAGCGATGCTCATCCGCCTAACACCACGCTGACTATTGGCATTTCATCACGGGTGCCAGACCAAACAAACGGATCCCAAGCAACAAAGAACTAAACGCACAGTGAAACGCGATCCTGTTCTCGCCACCGCAAGCGAAACATCCACATTCATAAGCTCGTTGTCAAGCTTGAGTCTCAAGCAATGCCGCCCTCATCCCGCAAGGAACGGGCTTTCCACCAGCGCCAGACTGCCGCCGCCGCCGCGGGTCCTCGGCAAACCGCGCTGCAGTTTCAGCTCACACTCTCTCTCCGTCAGCTCACTCAAACAAGAGCAGCTGTAATCCTCCCAGCGCTTTGATTTCAGCTAATGCTAAATCACGAGCAGTTTATGCCATCTTGATGCTACTGTTTTGGGGAATCCACTTCTGAAATGTGACTGTTTTAAACTAACGCGCTTCCCCTCTCGCAGCTCAAGCAGTAGCGCGCACCAAAGTCAGATCGGGTGCAGTACAGCCCGATCGCGCGCGCTGCTTCCAGATCGCGCGCTCAGCCGCCCACACAAGAATCAAGAACTCATTGTCAACACTGCCTGGGTGTTTCAACTTAATCACCTATTAAATGGACTCTCTGGAAAAGAAACCAAATGCACTTCTTATTTCAAAGTACTTCAAGTCTTCAATTCTTAAGTGTATGATAAGTCTTATAAGTCTATGATATTTGAATGATCTATTTAAATCTTTATCTATTTAAAGCCAATAAGTTTGTGAACTTTCACCAATTTTGATTTTCCGAATTCCAACAGGTAAGTGTGTTTAGTCATTAAATATGCAACATTCACTTGATATAAATTAAACTCCCTGTCAATTTTATAATTGAAAGGTTATATACTTTATGGAAATCAGCGTTTACAAACCATAGTGTAGTTTTGTTATTACTTGCGTATATATTTAGATGTCTGTAAATAATCTTCAAGAGATTGAAAACACTGAATAGCAACAAGTGTTGAGAGCTTTCTCTGGCTCAGCGCCAGCCAACGTGTTGGAATTTAGCAGGTGATCATGTGATGCCCCGCCTTTCCGCCACAATGTCCAAGATTGAGATGTACCTGTTTGATGATGAAAACTTCCTCTCTCAAGTTCCTTCGCCGTATCCCACTGATGAAAGCTCCTAAGCTCAACAAACACTGCAATCGAGCTTCCAACACCACCATGCGGTCATCGCACCCTATGACGCTGAGGCTTACACCCACCTCCACCATCAAGACATCCGCCATCTTCTTACTCAACTTCCTACGACACCTCAGCACTTGCATCAATAGTGAAAGGAGAACGACCAAAGCAAAACTAACTAGAATACAGGTCTTGCTCCAGTCAGCTGTACCATCTCCAAATTCACTCTACCTTCAAATACCTCAAACCTTCGCTCCCTAAATCTTCATCTCTCTCCCTTGCAAGACCAGATCCTCAAGCGTTAAGTTTCCAGCACTGCACCTCACATGCCAGCCTTTAATGAGACACGCCGCCCCCCCAAGCGTGAGCTTGCCTCCGCCAGCGGTGCAGACTCAGCACGGAAGCACGTACCTAACCTTTCTCTTATGTTTGGCCTGCAGCCCTACAATCCGGTTCTAGCGTGAGGCTGCCTCCGCTAGCGGTGCAGGCCCAGACACTCTGCTTTTCCCTTTTTACCCCTTCTGTCTCTCTCCAAACTCCAGGCGTCAACCCAAGCGTGAGGTTGCCTCCGCAAGTGGTTTCGGCCCTGGCCTTTTTCCCCCCTAATTCTCTCCACCATGCTAAATCTCCTTTCATCCTGTTCTGCTCATGCCATTCCACAAACACTCCTGCTCGGAACCACCCCTGTCGCCAACAACAGTAGAACACAAATCTTCACTGAAATTAAGGCTGCTGCCACCAGAGGTGGACCCATTCCCAACCAGTATATCAATATTCAGAGTTTATATTTCTCAACACCTCTAAATTTCCATTCTTCAAGACTTTCTCTTCAAACCACTCATTATGGAAGATTACATGTGGAGTGGAAGAGTTCAAGACTTTCCACTCCACATATAGTCTGCTTCACATTGTCTCTATCCACCACCACCGATTCATATTGCATTTCAATAACACCAAGAACCTCCAAGCCAGCTTAACTATGGGTTACCTAGGTGAAATCTACTTCCCTCTGCTGAAATTTAACCCTCTTAAGAACCCTCATAAGAGGTATCTCAAGAACTCAACCCACCAGCTCAAACACCAGACAACCAATTACGTTGGAAATCCGTATCCCTACTCTCCGCCAAAGATTCCACCCAAATGTTGTCCAACCAGTCAACACCATGATCGAGCCATATTGGCTTCAGTTTCCTCAGATTCCGACCCATCAGCGCTGCATGACGAAAGTAAGGTAGACCAAAACATAAAGGCCTTTAACTTCCACGAACAACAACAATCCCTCCTACCTTCATTTAAGAGATCAGGCCAAACTCATATCCGACCCACTCATCACAGTCGACTTCAATCACCCCATCACATGTTTTGTTCTAAAACTAGCAGATCCAAGCATTGGGCCGCAGGTCATCGGAAGCCAAGAGATACATTCGATCAAATCAGTCTCTCCAGAAATGGCTTTACTGCCACAGAGACAAGAGAAGATGAGGAAAGAGACAATCTCCATCATCCAACACGTGATATGTTTCCAGAGGAAGTTCTCCACTACCACAGCAGCGATGCACCTCCACTCCCGCAAGAGCTCAGTTCAAATGGAAATTATTCCACTGTCACCTCCATTGCTGCAGCAATAATGTTCCCCGACACTCCCGCAGGAGTTAGCCAAGGGGAAATTATCCCACTGCCGCATCAGCAAAGCTATCTTCTTACTGGCTTTCGGTTTCCTCAGATGCTCATAACTCGCCATCACATCCAGCTTTAACCCAAAACTACATCCTACAAATTCCGACTTGTCAGTACTGGACGACGAAACCATTTCTTACTTCATCAAACGAAGAAACGCCATTTCACCTACTTCTCCAATCTTCCATCATCAATCCAACCATATCAAACCCTCCCAGCCTACTTCCACTTCAGAAACTCGCAGGCTGAACTTCCATCCGACCCACTCTCCATAGACGATTCCAACCCCATTACACGTTTCGGTTCCAAACTTCTTAAAGCTACGCTACTCCAAACCGGATTCCCAACAGACCATTTATCCAGCCATTCATTTCGCATAGGCGCAGCAACCACGGCTGCACAAAGGCCTTTCCCAACAGCAAATGCAAGCATTGCGCCCCTGGTCTTCAGAAGCTTTCAAGAGCCACGCCAGATCAAACAGATTGCACATCAAACAAGCTCTTCAAACTCTGTTAAGCTCCTCAGCTCCTCCCCACTTACAACTCCATTGCCACTGCTTTCCATTGCCGCAGCTGTGACGCTACCGCAGGAGCCAGGTCTCTCAATCCTCCACTGCCACAGCAGCAACTGCATTTCGTTGCCTTGTACCTGTACTTGTGTAATGACAATAAAGTTGAATCTAATCTAATCAATGCTCAGCCAGTTTGCTCTAAATTATCCACTGCCGCAGAAGTGACACTCCCGCAGGAGTCAGCCAAGGGGAAATTATCCCACTGCCGCAGCAGTGATGCTATGTTCATCCCGGCCTTTCGGATTTCTCAGATGCCCAGAAGTCACATCCAGCTTTAACCCAAAAGTACATCCTACAATTTCTGAGTTCTGGACGAAGAAACCATCTCTTATTTTCACCAATCAAAGCAAGACCATCCTAACAAGAAAAAGGCCACTTCATCTACATCTTCAATCTTCCAACACCAATCCAGCCATATCAAAACCTCTCAGCCTACCTCCATTTCAGAAACCCACAGGTCAAACTACCATCTGACCCAGTCTTCATAGATGATCCCAACCACCCAATCTCACGTTTCTGGTACCAGATTCACCTTAAAGCTACGCCATACTGGCTTCCCAACAGCAGATACAAGCACTGGGTCGCCGGTCTTCAGAAGCCCAAGAGCTACATCCGATCAGACAGATCAAACATCAAACAAGCCCAACAAACTCTCATCAGTTAATATCTGCTCCTTTCCACATACTATCTTCACGCCCACAGCTTTCCACTTCCGCAGTAGTGATGCTCCAGAAGGAACCCAGCCCTGGAAACCCCTCCATTGCCGCAGCAATGATGTTCCCCCACACTCCCGCAGGAGTCAGCCTATGGGGAAATTATTAAACTGCCGCAGCAGTAAGTCTCCCGCAGGAGCTCAGTTCAGAACTTGCTTCCATCACCGTAGAAACGATGTTCCCCCACACTCCCGCAGAAGTCCGCTTAAGGGGAAATTATTAAACTGCCGCAGCAGTGAGGCTCCCGCAGGAGCTCAGTTCAGAACTTCTTTCCATTGCCGCAACAATGATGTTCCCCCACACTCCCGCAGGAGTCAGCCTAAGGGGAAATTACTCCACTGCCGCAGCAGTGAGGCTCCCGCAGGAGCTCTGTTCCGAACTTCTTTCCATTGCCGCAAAAATGATGTTCCCCCACACTCCCGCAGGAGTTAGCCTATGGGGAAAGTATTCCACTGCCGCAGCAGTGAGGCTCCCGCAGGAGCTCAGTTCTGAACTTGCTTCCATTACCGCAGCAACGACGTTCCCCCACATTCGCAGGACTCAGTCCAAGGGTAAAATTATTCCACCGTCACATCAGCGAGGCTCCCGCAGGAGCTCAGTTCAGAACTTTCCTCCATTGCCGCAGCAATGATGTTCCCCCTCCCACACTCCCGCAGGAGTCAATCTAAGGGGGAAACTACTCCACTGCCACAGCAGAGGGGCACCCACAGGACATCAGTCCCTCCAGAAATGGCTTTCACTACCACCGAGACAACAGAAAATAAAGAAAGAAACAATCTCCTTCATCCAAAACATGACAAGTTTCCAGAGGAAGTTCTCCACGACCGCAGCAGTGACGCACCTTCACGCTCTCGCATGAGCCAGTTCAAATGGAAAGTATTCCACTGCCGCCTCCATTGCCGCAGCAATGACGTTCCCCCCCCACACTCCCGCAGGAGTCAGCCTAAGGGGAAATTACTCCACTGCCGAGGTAGTGAGGCTCCCGCAGGAGCTCAGTTCTGAACTTGCTTCCATCGCCGCAGCAATAATGCTCCCCCACATTCTGAGTCAACTTAAGGGGAAATTACTCCACTGCCGCAGCAGTGAGGCTCCCGCAGGAGCTCAGTTCAGAATTTTCTCCACTGCCGCAGCAATGATGTTCCCTCACACTCCCGCAGGAGTCAGCTAAGGGGAAATTACTCCACTGCCGCAGCAGTGAGGCTCCCACAGGAGCTCCGTTCCGAACTTGCTTCCATTGCCGCAGCATAATGTTCCCCAACACTCCCGCAGGAGTCAGCCTAAGGGGAAACTACTCCACTGACGCAGCAGTGAGGCTCCCACAGGAGCTCAGTTCCGAACTTGCTTCCATTGCCACAGCAATGATGTTCCCTCACACTCCCGCAGGAGTCAGCCTAAAGGGAAATTATTCCACTGCCGCAGCAGTGAGGCTCCCGCAGGAGCTCCGTTCCGAACTTCCTTCCATTGCCGCAGCAATGATGTTCCCTCACACTCCCGCAGGAGTCAGCCTAAAGGGAAATTATTCCACTGCCGCAGCAGTGAGGCTCCCGCAGGAGCTCAATTCTGAACTTGCTTCCATCGCCGCAGCAATAATGCTCCCCCACATTCTGAGTCAACTTAAGGGGAAATTACTCCACTGCCGCAGCAGTGAGGCTCCCGCAGGAGCTCAGTTCAGAATATTCTCCATTGCCGCAGCAATGATGTTCCCTCACACTCCCGCAGGAGTCAGCTAAGGGGAAATTACTCCACTGCTGCAGCAGTGAGGCTCCCACAGGAGCTCAGTTCCGAATTTGCCATTGCCACAGCAATGACGTTCCCCCACACTCCCACAGGAGTCAGCCTAAGGGGAAAACCGCTCAACTACCGCAGGAGCCAGTTCTCTCAAATTCTCCACCACCGCAGCAGCAACGCTCCCGCAGGAGCCCAGTCCCGAAATCTTGCTACAAGTCAAACAACAAGCACCTCTCCAACGCAAAGCAAACCATCTCCTCTGTGCCTCAAGTCAATTGGTCTACAACCAATTACCAGTGATACTCATCCTCTCGGACAACATAAATAACAAACTCCCTCCCGACATTTCAAGAACCCACCCAACTTTACCTCGCCATTTTTGGGGGTCACCAACTCCTTCCTAGCGGCTGTCCGACTGGACTGCAATTTTTGGGGGAGTGCTCCAGGTTCGGGCCAAATACCGAGCTCGGAGCCCTCTCCTCGGACAGCACGCCAAATACGCATACCTTTTACTGCCCCTGAATCATTGATAAGTTTGAACTCGTGAAATGATGTTTGATTAACAAAGTTCGGGAGGAGCACGTTCAAGGATGAAAGCAATCAACTCATCATCAGCAATTACACCTCATCCTATCAGCATGAGAGGAAGCGTGTATATATAGCCATGTTTGACTCACCTACATCCCTCGACAGTTTACGGCATCCCTCCACCACCCCGACTCCTCACACTTAATCATTCCTATCAAAGTCAGGATACGGGGGGAGTGCTCCAGGTTCGGGCCAAATACCAAGCTCGGAGCCCTCTCCTCGGACAGCACACCAAATACGCATACCTTTTACTGCCCCTGAATCATTGATAAGTGTGAACTCGTGAATTGACATGTGGTTGGCTGAGGCAATTACAAGACTACAAACACAGATATGTAAAGCAATTGCCCTTTTAGAATCAAATGAAGATAGGAAGGGAAAAGCAGTAAAACCAATGGATGGGTTAAAAACTGAATGTGTGTCTTGTTCTTCTATCTTTTCACATGATAATTGTTTTGTTCGAGTGGACAAACACGTGCTGGAGGAGGACATGTGCAATCCGGCTCGCCGCCCTCCCATCAACGATCCTCGCCAACAACGACGCAAAGAGTCCAGCTTTCCCGACCTGTACCCTGACCCTGACCGAACAAGTCACCATCCACCTCCCTTCAACGATGTCAACGATGACAACGACGATGAATACAAAACACGCCGTGGACGGACATATGTTCCTGCAGCGGGACCAAGCACTCCACTTGAACCTCCTCCCAGCTATTCAGCAAAAACATTAGCAAAAGTTGAAAAGACATTCAAAAGTCAACTGACTCACGTCGTGACCCCACAGCAAGGCAAAAGGGACCGACAAGTCCAGAAATACAGGATGCCGATGATAGAGGTGACAGGAGGAGATGGAGCGACGAAACTCACAGCACAGATCACAACTGCATTTCCAGTGCAAAAGAACATTGAACTACAACTGGCAATGGTAAATATGTCTGGACTGAATGTCAATGGAGTACAACAACAAGGCAGGGGAAGGGGCAGGGGAAAAGGACGAGATGGACAAAATCGACGACCAGTCACTGACCGAGACACCTGTTTTAACTGTGGCAAAAAGGGACACTGGCGCAATAAATGTTCTGATGCTATGAAAAGCAGAAAACAAGAACAAGCGGATTGAAACGGGGAGGCGGTGAGCAACGGGAGCCGTGTCCATCCAAAAGCAGATGAGTATTGTCCAAATACTTTTTTTTCTTCTCTCTCGCTCCTTGCAATGAAGAAACGCTTGCTGATGCGTGTTTCCACCCCAATGTTTCTCTGCCCTTGGTAGAGATTACAGTAGAAAATACTCCAATAACATTCTTGCTAGATTCAGGGACCACAAATTTAGTAATTGTTGAAACAGAATTACCCCAGCCAATGTCATTGTCAGGAAAGTGGGCTTCTTCTTGAAGCGCTACAGGACATGGGGTTGAAGAACCGTATGCCACTCCTTTAACATGTATGATTAATAGAAAATCATTTGAACACAAATTGCTGATCACTCAGACATGCCCGTGCAATCTATTAGAAAGATGATTTGCTATGTAAATTGCATGTGAATATTTACTGTGATGAGTCTGGTCTCACTGCTGATATGCGGTTGCTCTCTAAATCTGCTGAGTTGTTTGTGTACGAATGGCTGACCCCAAATTCAAGTCTGACCATAAAGGCACATGATAGAGTTAAACCGACCGCTGACTTCATGGTCGAAGCAGATTTACATTACACAGCCCATGTCAGCAATGAACTGGATGATGAATTTGCGCAGCGATGGGGGGCAATGGAAATTGAAGAATTGATGTCTGATTGTCTGTACTGGAGTAATGAGTGGTGCGTGGTTGGCATAAAATTGACAGAACTTCAAAAATAATTTTATGACATAGCCTACGCACGACCACACATTTCTCTTTCAAAAAAACACTAAAAACACAGTGGAAAGATGCAGGCTAATTCATCCAAAAATGTAGAGAACTAAATGATTGGGAAATGATTGACCAGACTAGACAAATCTATCAAAACACCAGTACTGGATGGTATAAACAAGCATGATATGAATCATTGACAGGACAGAGAACAATAATGATGATGACGATTAAATCGAGACACAATTGACATGACTGGACAAGATTGAAATTCCTAAAGGACTAGAGACCGTGCCAGACAGTTTATGGGCAAAAGATAAATACGACGTCGGTTTAATAATAGGATGTAACCCTGTTCACATCACACTAAAAGGGGACTATAGACCAAAACAGATATAATATCCGCTCAAACAAGAAGCAATCGACGGTATCACTCCTGTGTTTAACGCGCTGTTAGACAGGGGAGTGATTATAGACGTTTAGATTATCCTGTGAAAACACCAATTTTACCAGCATAAAATAAAAATATAAATTAATAAAAAAACAATTCGAAATAAAGTTCAGCCGACCGAATGGTGGTTTTATTTGAGACTTATAGGCTGTCAACAAAGTAGTACAGCCTAGAGCCCCAAATATGCCGAAACCCAAAAGTGGCCACAAAGTAAAATCCTCTAAGGTTGCTATAAACAAGGTCAAGATGACGTTTCCATTGGAAACAGAGCAGCTGACGTGGTCACGAAAGCTGCCGCCACACTACCTTTCACTTACAATTCAGCTAGGTTTGATGCAGAAACTATGAGTAATGTTGAGCAACTAATGCAACAATTCTCTTCACCAACAGATAAACTCAGATTGGCAGACGGACTCTGGTTGGGCCGAAATGAAAAACATTGTTTAACATCTGATTTCTTTCAGGCATATGCAGGATTGACACATGGGTTTGGACCATGTGTCAAAAGGGGGAATGCTGACTGTTATAAAACAAAATTGGTTCACAAAAGGTTTTTCCACAGTGGCAGCTGAATATTGCAGCAGATGCGGCATTTGCACCGCCAACAATGTAGGACGGGGTCAGGTAATGAAACAGGTGAGGCATCCCAGCCCAGATAGACCATTTTCACATTTGATGATAGTGGTAAATATGTGTGAACAAACAGGGTTGACCTGGACAAAAGCACTACCAATAGAACTAACATATATGGGAAAGAGGCTAAAGGGAAGGTCAAATCTTTCCCACTTTGAAGTTCTTTTCGAACAACCTACTCATATGGGCTGGGAACCAGAAAAACCTAGACCAATACCTGACACCACTTTGTGTGAACATGACATGTTACAGTATTGGGTTGAACTGGGTAAGGTTTTCTATAACGTCACCCAACAGGTTAAAGCAGCATTTCCAGTGGCAGCAGAAGGACCTCTGCATGATATCAGGCCAGGGGACTACATTCTTGTGAAGGACCTGAGGCGGAAGCATTGGAAGCAGAGGCGCTGGCTTGGGCCATTCCAGATGCTGCTAGTGACCCACACAGCAGTGAAGGTAGCTGAGAGGGCAAACTGGATCCATGGGACACACTGTCGAAAGGTGCCAGTAGAGGATGAGCCATCTAGACAGTCTCTAAAGAAGATGGTGGATGAAAAATATGACGAGGAGAAGACCAAGGTCAAAGCTAATAGAATCAACCAATCACTCAAAGTTTATTTACATCATTCACACAAAGCCTAGTTACACTCATACTGACATTATTTTGCCATCTACAATTTCGCCACTAGAAGTCACTGAAACGAAGCTTTGAATGAATGAACCCATTTTCAAAACGATTGATGAAGTGGTTCAATACTGGTTCATTGCTTCATTTGGACTTCACTACACACACAAAGTTGCACAATACAATTAAACTTATTAAATATACAAATAAACCTTCCCAAATGAACAAAACATCTGAATGACACAGTTGGTGTAGGAATGTTTATTGAGCACTAGATGGCAGAGTAGAGCAGTTTCATGTAAAAGCTTCACTGCTTCAGAAGCTTCGTTTGGCACATCCCTACTCAACACCAATGCAAACGCTACTGCAAACCCCACAAGAGGCGCGAGGTTTCGATCCACCTTTATCCGGAAGCGATACTAAGCAATGACGTCATCAACCGAAACCGAGGCCCCGTTTGTTATCGTCACGTGATTTTCACGGAAAAGATACACGTCTCGAATCGGGGCTTCATCTGGAACGCCCCTTTCTGCTCGACACAAACTCCGGAGCCTCGCTCCAGATGACCGTCACTAGTTATAAATGTAGCAGTGAGATGTTGTTACACAAGATTATAAACTTTATTTGTATTTATTTTATTTTTATTGTTGTTATTATGTTTATTCTTTGGTAATGTGTTTTGGGATTTTATTTTAAAAAGTGAAATGATTAATATGCACGTCAGATGACGTCAGACGCAGGTGCGCGTTGAAAAGCGCAGAGCAATCGTGGTTCGTCTTCTTTCTGGCTTTGCCATCATCGAGGAGAGATGTAAGTCACGAGCTCTGCTCTTCAGCTCAATTGCACGGTCTTAAGTTGCCTTGAAATAACAAGTGTGTGGAGGGGAAACCGTTAACGTGTCATTTCTGTCATGAGTTCATATTCCAGTTTGTAAAGTTAATATTAATGTATTGTGTACTGTGAGATGCCGCGCGCGCGCCGAACATTAACAACGAACGAGGCAGCGCTAACATTTCCGCACGCTCGTAAGAGTATATAGTCAAATGTATAATCAATGTTAAAATTTCTAGTTTAATCGTCTATGCAATGCACATTATAGTACTAACTACTGCTTTTAACATATGCGTGTATTTTGTGGTTTACAGGCAAGTGACAAAGAGTATATGTTGCTTATGGTGCCTGTCTGTAATTTACAGTTATGTTAATTGTACAGCCAAGAAACCCATTTAATTTTAAATAATTGAAATGTCAGTTTATAAAACCTAGTTGTTTTTATGTGTTTGTGTTCTATGATTTTACATCCGCTTGTTCTGGCTTTGCCATCAGTGAGGAGAGGCGCACGTGCAAGAGAATAAATATATATATATATATATAATTGCAACAACTGTCATAAAAAGTTAAAAAATGTATATTTTGTTTGTATGGAAACAATTGACATCTAAGGTTACTGTAATTTTTTTTACATGGCACAGAAAAAAAAACATGAAATTCCCTATTTTGTGTATATATATTTTTTTATATCAGTATTTACAAATCTGCATAAAATTTGAAAAGCTATTTAAATATATTACATTTTTATAGAAATTAATAAAGAAAAATGTATAAAATTAGCGTTATTGTAACGTTGTGTTAAGGACAAATTTTTAAATGACCGGAAAAACCAAAAAAAGTTCCAGATAATAATCTTAACGACCATATTCAATTTTCTGTACATTTTTATAAGTATTACAGACTGTGATGGTTAAAATGTAAATTCATAGAGGTTGGGTTTTTTTTTTTTTTACACAATTGGGATGGTCAAAAGTGCCTGTAGTTGCAGAAACACCCGTATGTATGTATATATGCATGTATATGTGTATGTATATATGTATATGCATGTATATGTGGTTTATGGTGCCTGTCTGTTTGTGATTTACAGGCACTGAGAATAAAACATCTCGGAAAAAGCAAGCATTGATGGCAATTAAAATATCAGCTACACACCTAAAACTTTTTTTTAATCTAAAATGCTAAACCATCTATATAAAACAGTTTAGATGATTTTTCTTTATTAATACAAATAGAAAAATGGGTACTCAGAACGGAGGTAATGTCACATTACACTGATTGAAAGTCATGGGTTTCTTAATACTTGTATTATCAATGCAATAGCAATATATTTAAGTGAGGATGAGAAATTTAAACTGATTCCTTATGTTTTGTTTTTGTCAGGATGTCTTATTTCAAGATTTATTTTCTAACGCTTCTGACTGGACTGTGCATGTCTGATTCCAGAGGTTTGTGAAATATTGGAAATTAAAGCTTGTGATTTATTTGTATTGCTTTGTGTGGCAAGCAGGGTGGGATCAAGAGCAGTGGGAACGGATTGTGGCACGAGTGCAACAGTCGTCTGTTGTTGTGTTTTTTCTTTGAACAAAACCGTGTAAAGTCCAGGTCTGGTCCTCTTGTCTTCCATGAGGCTTTCGTGGTTTGAGTTGATGTTCTTTAACTCCATTCCCACGACTCTGCCTTGCCTTACTTGCTACACTTTGAACCTGTCTTATCCTTTATTTTCATTTCATCTTGAACAGAGAATCTTGCCCTCAATGCCGTGGCTGTGCAGTCCTCCTTGGGAGTGGTTTTCGCTCAACGTGCAGTCGATGGAAACACAGACTCAGATTTCAAGAACAACTCATGCACTATGACTGCAGCTGAGGTTAATCCATGGTGGAGAGTCGACCTTGGAAAGATCTACAGTGTACGCAGTGTTACCATCACTAATCGTGGAGACTGTTGCCAAGAGTGGCTTACAGGAGCTCAGATTCGTGTCGGTTATCATCTGAACAACAACGGCAACTACAATGAGCTGTAAGAAATGTTTCCGTTGTTCTGTCATCTTCCCATGTTTGATTGTTCAATCTGGTTTAATAAACTCTTGCATTTCCTGCACAAACCAACCACTCGACCACAACCATGGAGATGTACTTTAACTTATTTCATTCAGATTGTGATCAGACATTTGTGTGTTTGGACAGTTGTTTCTCATTATGATGCAATATAAAACCTGAACCGCTTGTATTGTGAAGAGTGCTATAAAAACTATTTGATCTCGGAACAGTATAATTGAATTTGTTAGACGTGTGTGTGTGTTGCGACTCGTTTTAAAACTGTTCTTTATGTATTTGCAGGGTTGCAACTATTCTCACTGCTTTTAGTGGCACACAAACATTTACATTTGCTGCTGTTAATGGCCGATATGTCAACATTTTCCTACCTGGGAATAAGAAAACCCTTACTCTGTGTGAAGTCCAGGTGTTTGCATGTAAGAGACAGACGGAGAGAAAAATGTGATGCAATTCTTTATACGTTTATTAATGTGTGTCTGTTTTATTAACAGTAGACACAGCACCATACATTTGTGGTCCAAGTAAGTGTTTTTATTCATTTGAATGTTGGCAGTAATGCGTATATAATAATCTTACTGGACATTTGGCAACCAATAAGGGATAATAAAGGATAATAAACATTTGCAAAATACAGTACAGTGGTACCTCGAGATCGTAAGTCAATCAGCTCGTATCTCAAACGAATTTCTCCCATTTAAAATAACTGAATTTGATTTAATTCGTTCCCGACCTTTGAAAAATCCCCAAACCATTGTAAATAATGAATAAAGATATGTTTTTAAATAACAAATAAACATGTATAATTAACAAATACAAAACAAAATATGAAATAAAAGTTTAGCATAATAGTCTTTGGAGACAGACGAGTGCGGCTAACGAAGGTGAACGGCGAGGAGGAGGGAGGGTGATTTCACGTCCGCACTCGCAGCTTCGCCATGCCTCACCACTGAATGGATGCTAGTTCTCTTAAAATTATCAAACCAGCCATGCCATGCCTTAAACGCTTCTTCTGATGTTGATGCTTCTTTCTTCACTAAATCGGCATAAACACTCCGTGCCTTCTCGCATATTACCATCAGTGTATCTCCTGCCAACTCCTTCTTTCACCCACACGAGCAGAAGCTTCTCCATTTCCTCGTGGATATTTGTCCTTAACCCTTTCGCATGCAAGTTCTAAATATTCTCTCTGCCCCCCCCCCCCCCCCCCCCCCCCCCCAAGCGTGAGTTTTTTTAGGCGACTGTTATTTTAGAATGTTTACCTTATTGTTCCCATGACGACGCGTCATGCTTGTTACGTTGACACCGCAGCCTCAAAAGCGCTGAATGACATGTGTATCGCATTTATTTAGTGTATGTCTTATTTATATCAACTGCCTGATATTTCGATTCTCAAATATGTGGAAGTGAATGTGTTTTGTTGTTTAAAAACTTTTATAACGATCACGTTAGCTGATCTATGATGTGCGACGGGCGCCGCCATGTTTGTTTGCGCCGCAGTCTGGAGAATATGATCAGTCTGATTTATAACGCAAATTCAGTCGCTTCTCCCGAAAAACATGGCAGTAAGTGACCAGAGAAGTGAGAGAAGTACAGTGAGAGAATACAGTGAACTTTAGTTACCTATGCAATGTGTATCTGATTAATTTATAATTGTATGATTAATTTATGATCGCCATTTCTGCTTTTATGGACGTAAGTGTGTATTTTTCAAACTATAGATGCGAGTACTTATGAGTATTTAAATGTCTGAAACCAAAAATAAACCTTATGTGGTTGAAAACATTGAGTAGTTGTGATATGACAAGCTCTGAGTGCGTCCTTCTCTGGATCGCTCCGGAAACACGGCTCGTATCTCGGATTTGGGCTCGTATCTTGAACGAAAATATGGCCCGAGCTCCGGCTCGTATCTCAAACTCGTATGTTAAGCTGCTCGTATTTTTAGGTACCACTGTATTGTGATCATTTATACTTCACATTGAAACGAAAAAATGTTTATTGTAAAACAGGGAATATTGCTCTTGCTGGCCAAGCTGTCCAGTCTTCCACATATGAATCATCAGGAGCTCAAAAGGCTGTCGACGGCTACAGGGATCCAATTTTCAGGCTTGGCTCATGCAGTGCGACTAATGAGGAAATGGACTCCTGGTGGAGAGTCGACTTGTTGGATGTCTTCAAGATAACCAGTGTTAACATCACTAATCGTGGAGATGGTTTTGCAAAGAGGATCAATGGTGTTCAGATCCGTATCGGAAACAGCCTGGAAAATAATGGCAACAATAATGTGCTGTAAGTATTGCATCTCTTTTAATACTTGCAAGAATTGTTAGAAATTGAGTAAATTAGGCCCCGTCCACACGGAGACGCGTATCATTGGATCCGCATACTTTTTTTTTTTCTTCTTTTTTTTTAATTGGATTGGCGTTTCGTCCACACGGATCCAGCGTTTTGGGAGACTGAATCAGTTCTCTTTGGAACCAGTCCAATCTGGCAACACTAAACGGCAACAACAATGCGCATGCTCTAAGTCTTCTGTGTATAGTGTATATCTGTGGCAGAATTACAGCACCCCATACTGGTCTGGCATATAAACTACACCGTTTTCAGTCGGTTTTAGTGGTCTCGTGTGGATGCTGATATTTCTTGCGCCGACTCCGTGTTTATGATCGGATAGGGAATTCACTGGCTTCGTGTGGACGTGGCCTTAGATTAAAATTACTATTTTAAACCTGTATCTGTATTTCTGTCATGGTGTGTCTTCAGAGCTGCAACTGTTGACAACATCCCAGCTGGAGCCACAAAAACATTTGAATTTACTCCTGTTGAGGGGCGCTATGTCAACCTTTATATTCCTGGGCGCATCGAGAGTCTCACACTGTGTGAGGTTGAGGTGTTTGCAGGTGAGAGACAGACAGAGAAGACTGTAATGCAGTGGTTCTCAAATAGTGCGGCGATGCCAGGGGGGGCGCGCGTGACCTTGGCTACATGCTTTTTTTTTGCCAGGGAGTAGGTTTTCTTTTTTCTGAACAAGAGCAGCATATATGAAGTTCAGATAACAGTCCCCTCATCCTTTGATGTGTGCGATCACACCGGTGTTCATGTGCGTCACGTGATCAACCACTAAATTCACACGTGTTTTCGCGCGATATCTGGCACTGATCCAAAAAAAGACGCGCTCAGAGCTTGTCATTTATCACAACAATTCAGTGTTTTCAACCACATAATATTTTTTAGGTTTCAACAAGTTGGTGACTATTTTGAACTATACAGCGCTTTTTGTGACTGCGGTATGTCACGTGACAAGCATGACGCATTGCCATGGAAACAATAAGGTGAAAGTTCCAAAATGGGGGGAGGGGGGCACGCAAAATTTTTACCTCTTCCTAGGGGGGTGTGACAGAAAATAATTGAGAAGCACTGCTGTAATGCAACTATTTATATATTTATTAATGTGTGTGTTGGTTTTGTTCACAGTGGACGCACCACCATACACTTGTGCTCCAAGTAAGTGTTCTTTAATCATTTGGGGAAATGTTGAGACCGTTTATTGATTATTTTTATTTATTGTAAAACAGGGAATCTTGCACTTGGTGCCAAAACTGTCCAGTCTTCCGAATACGCTTTAGTACCGTCAGGAGCTGAAAAGGCTGTCGATGGCAACAGGAATCCAGTTTTCGATCTTGGGTCATGTAGTCATACTAATGGGGAAATGAACCCCTGGTGGAGAGTTGACTTGTTGGATGTCTTCAAGATAACCAGGGTTAGCATCACTAATCGTGGAGATTGTTGTGAAGAGAGAATGGATGGTGTTCAGATCCGTATCGGCAACAGCCTGGAAAATAATGGCAACAATAATGCTCTGTAAGTATTGCATCTCTTTTGATAGTTGTAAGACTGGTTAGACATTGAGTAATACAAAAAGCACTATTTTGACCTATCTGCTACTGTGTGTCTAGAGCTGCAACTGTTCAGTACATCCCAGCTGGAGCTATGAGAACATTTGCATTTAATCCCGTTGAGGGGCGCTATGTCAACCTTTATATACCTGGGCGCATCGAGTTTCTCACAATATGTGAGGTTCAGGTGTTTGCAGGTGAGGTTGTTTTTTTTTGTTTTTTTTTAAAGAGATGTACATGAAAAACATTTATACGGTTTAAACTAAATTAATTTTGTCTTCTGCTTTCATTGCCAGAGTAAGTGGAACAAGATGATGTAACGCAGTCCTCTGATGCAATAAGCAAAATACCAAACTACTGTTTTCTGAGCTTTGTTTAAATCCATCTTTGTTTCTTATACATGAATAAATTAGTACAGCATTGCGTGTTTGTTTCTGTTTCAAATGAGGCTCATCTGGATGTTCACAAGGAGTTGTAGCGTCACAAACACAAACTGCAGCATAGTGTCTGCCCAGATCTGAGTAGATCTTTTTTCCAAAAAGAAATGTTAAACAAATGATGTCTAACCTATGTAACCCCCCCCATAAACGTATCCATTTTCTAACCATAACAAATGTCAATATCAAAGATCAATGAAAATGGGAGTGAAGGGTTCATAGAGCCTCATCAAAATTACCTGGAGAAAATAATCCAGAAGAAAGTATTTTTAACATTTAGCACAAGGTGCAACGTGTGTTTGGGTGTTCTGTTTCTGTTTTCCAGTGTTCATTGGACCTGCGGGCAATGACGTTTAAGATTGAACAACCAATCCAGATCTCTCACCGTCCATAAGAATCCAGCTCACCATCCTCTGATAAGCGTTGCACGCTCACTTGCTGTCCGTTTAAAACTTTGTTGTTCTTTAACTTCATTGTGTTTAAACCCCGTGTTGTGTCTTATAATTTGATTATGTCTTGTGGCTGCCAAATGTATTATTCACCGTACCTTTTCTTATTGGTTAATCACTCTGTGTGTAAACCGGGAAGTGGGGGATAGGTGAGTATGTCGCGACATACATAGCGCACCACGTAGGACATATTATGATTTAGTATTAGACACATTAGTTTAGTGAGACTGCCACCTTTTGTGCTGTAGGGGAATTTACAGTTAAGATCCGAGACCAGATATGTTGAATGAAGAGCAGGAGTCAGGAGTGTAGTCAAATAAAAGGTTTAGTAAAGAATAGGTTGGAGTTTCATCATGCAGAAGCCAGCTTCAAGTCTCACACGGAATTCGTAGGCCGCTTTGCTTACATTTTCATTGTTACATCAATTATACCTTTTTCTAAGGTCACATTACGGCATTACTTAAAAATACTTAAATGATTCTGATTGGCTAAAAAAGTAGGCAGAAATTATTACTCTTCCACACAAAGACATATCAATAGCATATCTCCATCCATCGAACTGCTGATGTTTAGACTGGATTTAAGCATGTAATGACCTCCCCGATAACCACGAGGCGCCTGTAAGTCTCCATCGCAATCTCTGTCCCGCACCCTTCTCCTAGACCTGCACAGAAAGATGAGCACACAAATACACAGTTTCTCCAAGGTTGAAGTTGGTGCTGGCTGAGAAAAACAGGCCTATCAACCAGAGACGTCCAAAAACCTTCTGATAACTCATTCTCCTTCCAAGAAAAACACAGACAATATTCCTAACACTTCTAAAATTGAAGGACCGTCACGTATTCCAATGGTCTTGATGACCTCTGGGACCTCTAGCATAGGCAAATAGAATGCAGACATCAGAAAAGTATTAGAACAGTTACACAATAATATAGTTGTTTATAAATG